>JAYJLV010067096.1:0-44222 GCA_036873485.1 Torymus texanus
AATCCATGCATTACAGTTATATTTTTCACCTATTACTTACAGCTATTTTTTTTAGCTAAACTTTTTTTACCGGGTATGTATACGAACGGAATGATTGCACTTTACGGTGCACCTCGTGGTAATCGGCCAGTCGTGAAAGTCGATCTTGATTTTTTATTTATAAATTACAGTGAATAAATGAGTTGAAAAAGCTGCGGTACTTAACTAACGGAAAATTTAATTTATAACTTTGTTGTATAGAAATTGAAAGTTTGAATTGTATTAAGAACTTCGTTGTAAGTAGTTGATATTTAAAGGCTTTTTTCATGAAAAATCATTTCGTTTTTTTAAGTTTCTAGATAAAAAAAAATCACTCTCTCACTCGCTTTAATAATATACACTTAAAACTTAATGCCAGCTTTACACCGTTAATACTAGACCAAAGAAGAATAGCTTAAACTTTTTCAGATTAAACCTATCACTTAACCAGGTTTTATCTTCACAGTATCTGTTAGGGTATTGAATTTTTAAAATTCATTCTAGTTACTTTTTGCGGCATTCATTTTCGTGGTTCCGAATTTTTTTATAAATATTACTGAAAATAATTCCGAAAATAAGAAATACTGAATATTCCATGTATTTAAAACATCACTAATATTTAATTACTCTTATTTATGAATATTTTGTGGCATATAATAAATTTTGTAACATAGTATTAAAAATTTTATTATGATAAAAAATGTTATTTTCGATACATTGAAAAAATCAAAAATAATCTTTCAAAAATTTCAACAATAAAGGCGCAATTTAACCCGCGTTGGGCCGTCATGTATTATACACGCGACTTTTAGTAAATAGTTAACCAAATATATATGGCTTATTTTACAACCCGAATTTTGTAACAGGACTATTTAGTTAAAAAAATGTCCAGTAAAATTTATAAAAACTCGATAAATAAACTTCTAAAGACATAATAATATTGAGAAATAAGGGAGTTATTTGGAATATTATTTATTGATTATATTATTATTTCTCTTTCACCAACATTTTCAGTCAAAATATTACTATTCAGTTAATGAATGTTGTTAATTTAAATTGATTGCGATGTCTATGAGTCAGGATTTTCTTATAATCGATTTCAAATCACGATTATTTAGTATCTATATTCCTATAGATAAATCAGGATTCGCATTATTGATGAGGTCAAGGTTATCTTATTTCGGATTCCTTTGAAAAAGTCTGTATGTTGCATTAATTCTTCAAGGACAACTTATAACTAATGTGTAATAATCACTGTGAATATTGATAATTCAACATATAAATATTGATGTAGATAATATCCTTTTTTTCAATATATAAATTTGTAAACAATAGTTTTAATAATCAATATGAATATACTATTGTTGATTTTCGTCAATAGTAAAATTATATCAGTTGTATAATCGCTAAAGATAAATAATTTTAAAATCACTAGATCAACTTGTTGATTGTAAAGTGAAAATATAAAATTAATGTAAAAATATAAAATATATCAATAAATTATCTAATAAATTGGAAGATATTATAATTAAATATAAAAATAATTTACTCAAACGTAATATACAATATAGGGTTAAAATTTTCGGTTTGAGA
This sequence comes from Torymus texanus, assembly GCA_036873485.1. NCBI lineage: Eukaryota > Metazoa > Arthropoda > Insecta > Hymenoptera > Torymidae > Torymus > Torymus texanus. The sequence continues at coordinate 1,612 of JAYJLV010067096.1, forward strand.
AAAAAAACATTTCCTCGTCTAGATACTAGTCACTTATTGATTGCCCCGTATATATAAACTGTACTTCTTTCGAATGCGACTCTTTCCATCATACCTACATTTCCAGCTATCTAATCAATGTTGTGACGAACACAGGAAGTAGAACTGACGTTGCAAATCAATTCCGACGAAAATTAAGATATCTTTCTACATTTCTCTATTAATTTATTCAAAGTTGATAAATATAATTATCGTCAATATTGCCCCATTACATTCGAAAAAGTTACTACAAATGTGTACTATTACCTTCAGGTCATGAATTTGGCTCAAACTTCGCGATATATTTTTAAATATAAAAATATATGGAGGATGCTGTTATACTAAACTGCAAAGTTACTTTTTAGTCAAATGCAAATGATTTAATCTTAAAAGATCTTTCTGATAATTTAGAATTGGCTTACAAAAATACACTGACAAATCATTAAAATCGATAACTTTTATAACTTCGTGTTCATTTTAATGCGTTTCATTGCCTAACTTTAAACTGAGCGTAAATACATAATGTGCATTGCATGTGCCGTGCTAAAAACTTTTTTGCGTCGAGAAATAACTTGTTTTGCTAGAAAGCAGCAAAAACTGAACACATTTTTTTATCCGCGGTAAAACACTTCTACCGACATTGTTTGATCGTTTGCTAGAATACAAAAATAGACTGAATTACGGATAAACAGACACAAACTTGGTCTTAGGTATTTTAAAGACATTAAAATTTGAGTGAACTAAAAATAGTTATTCAGTTATTTTAATTAACAAATGGCTAACAGAAGACTTGTTATTTGGATAAAGGTAAGAGAAACACAACCAAGTTGAAGAATATGAGTTAAAGAAGAGCTGCATATGATCTTTCTTTTGCTATTTATTATCTATATTTGGATAAACTATAAGTTATAATTGAATTTCCATTCTATTATTTTCTATTCAAACTCTATTAAATGGACGAATAATTTGAAAAATAATGTTTTATCCCTACTTATAATCTGATCAAATGTTCTATCTATTTACTGAGTTTCTGGTCATTTCTCGATGGACAATTTTCTACCAGAAATATGTACAATAATAAATAAAATAAAAATGAAACAAAAAAAATGTGCATACCTTGAGTTTTTTCACTTTTACGATCTGATCATTGATGGGATCGACATATGTTGCAATGTTTAAATCATTCCGCCCCTCTCATGTCACGTCTTAAGTAGATTTATTTATTTCGCTTTTATGTATTAAATTCAGGCGTAATTTAAAATTTATGTAGTTCAAACGAAAAATTAATAGTGCAATTATGGGTCTGAAGTTTGCAACGTTGGGACGTAACGAAATAATTTCTCCCAAATAAATAAAACAGGTGAAAATTGGTACGATACTGTGAAATCTTTATTTTGATGTTGGGTTATGCTATAAAATGCTAAACACATGAGAAAATTCAAAATGTAACATATAAAACTAAAAATAAAAAGAATTTTCTAAAATTTCGTTGCACTCCAACGATGCAGACTTCAAACCCATGTGCAATTTAGAGTTAGTATATATGTGTATATAAAGAAAATATTGAATACATACTTCTACCGTAAACAGAATTGTGACTACGATATCTATAATGAAAATGACAAATTGATTTCTAAAACAATTCGTCCATTTACACGAAACCTACTCATAAATTATTTCGCAGTGTCAGTGTTTGACTAGTACACTGTTTACGTAGAATCACTATGTAGTGTCTATATAGCACGTGTCTGGGGTGCGCCTGAAAGACGTGTTTGTTTCACCAACCCTCAATCTCTTTTTTTTTACTTTTTTTACAGCATCCAGATTAGATAGTAAAGATATGGCGTGATTACAAGCGCCCTTTAATGCATATTTTATGATGAAGGATACATACCGACACCTCAGTTAATCTAAGGTGAAGTAATCTTATGCTATCAGAACATTCGCATTTCTAGAGATTATAAAGGTTTTTAAATTTAAAATAAAAAGAATATTTTTAAAAAATTATAAGATATATAAGTACTACAATAAATGAATAGGAATATTTTTTATTAACATTGTTTTCATAAAACATTTGGAAACATTTTTAGCATTTGCACTTTTTTGATAAATTGTTTTCTTTAAAAATAAAATTTAGCTTAACTCTTTAACTGATTTCAAAATTGCTTGTTGTTGTTCCATACAGTAATTATTCCATACGTTAACAATGATTGATACGAGTGTTGTGGACACACCAAAATATTCTATGATCGTTATTCATTAACTTATAATACGAGGTAATTATTTATTCATTTATTCTACCTATCTTGTTTGTGGACGCAAATAAAAAAATTTCGATTTACATTTTTTCGTGTTGAAAGATTTGAATGAAGTATACTCTTGCTTGAATTTCTACAGTAAAATAAACAACTAATTTGTTATAAATATAATCTAATTTTATTAAAAAAAACCTAAAAGTAGGGTTGTACGTAAACACTCAATCTTTTGATCTTTTGATCTTTTTTTAAAGAATCGTAAATATAATAAAATAAAAATTAAAATAATATTTTAAAATAACCCATAATATTTAACCATTAATAATTATCAGAAAAGGCTTATTAGAAGCTCAAAAGCACTTTAAGTGTCTAGGTACATACTAAACAATATTGAATTATCCTATAAGAAATACTGGAAGAAAAAATTATTATTAATTACCTCCAAATGAAATACAAACTGCTATAATGGCTCGATAAATATTCGTACATATAATTACAGAAATGAAAAATATTATTTCCACCCATTAGAAGCATATAGCGACACAATTAATAAATCTTCGAGGTACCCGTTGTCAACGAAACTCCATTCGAAAACGAATCTGTTTTTGTTTCCGTCATTATTCAGCCTCGAGCGTCACAATTGCATAGAAATTTAGTCAGTTCATCATGCACTCAATATCCAATTAGCCTTTGAAATAACTTCTCTAAAAGGTTGTACGAACTGCTAACAAATTTGCACCATTCGACATTCTTTATTCAACTGCAATTACATACTTCAATGATCCAAAAAACTAGTGCAAGCGCCAGACACAGAGTGAGAAAAACAATGGTCTTTTCTATTTGAATTCCAGCCTGACAGATAACCGATCGGGTAAGGAGGGCGGCCGTTCCGCAAGCCGCATGACTGTGCTTCAACAGCAGCCACGATGGCGCACGAACGGCAGCGCCCGGGCGACGCAAAGCACGTCCAAGTCGCGTTCATCTGCCAGCTGGGACCGACTCACGGAGCATGGATCCTGGTCGGAGGACGCGCTCGAGGGCGCGGCCTCACGTCGCCTCCTCGAACACTGGCGACTCGTCGAGCGCACCCTGTACGACGAGGAGGATCAGCTGCAACTCGGGCTTCTCTCGGACGAATGTTTGCAGTGGCGCAATCAACTGCCGCATCTGAGAATCTCTGGCCAAGGCCTCCTCGAGACCGAACACAGCGAGAGGAGGAGCACGGCCACGAGCAGCAAGGCCAGCTCGTCGCCCAGGAGGCGTGAAAAGAGTGCACAGAGGAGCGAGCGTGCCGACGACGAGATCGATTACCAGCAGGATTACTTCTCGCGGGTGAGAAACTCTTGTTTTTCCTCATTCGTGTTGTGTTATATGTGTGTACTTTGGTCTACTTTCACGGTGACTTTGCTGTGTACGAAATTCGTGGTGAGAATCCAATGACCTAATTGTGGTTTATATACCCTTAAATCAAGAATATACTTTAACTGCCGAGTCAAAAAGTACAGAAAAGCTCAGAGGTTGGCCATTACCACGCAGTCGTTTCACGATAAGCATGCAGTTAGGTCGGTTATTCTAACGTAATGAGTATAATTTTATAGAGCTGGAAATGATTTATGACACGTTAGGTACGTGTCTATGTTAAAGCTTTCTTGCGCTACAACACTCATTAAAGTCCAGAGAATTCTAATCAATCATCAAGCTCGTCACAGATAATTTTGACCGATGTCGACTTGACGTGACTTCCGGTAACAAAATAATCCACAAAAACTTTTATCCTCGAACCGCTTTTGGTTTTTCCTAAGCTTTTAACAACGTTCAATGTAAATGTTCACACCAGAGTTGTTGAAATACATAAGATATTATAAATTTAATAAATAAAAAGAATCTATTGGAAATTATACAGCAATTTAGAAGGCACGTCAAAGTTCGTTAACGCAAAATTATAGCATCACGCGATGTACGGTTGCTCCTAAAACAGTGCCGACACCGTCGGTGGCTTTGTCCTTCGCGTTTTGACATGCAAAGCTGTGAAATTGTGGTGGAGATTAGAATTAATCTTAACGAACTCGAGCTAGTATTCTTACTTAACAGCAGGCTAGAGGCTTTTTTATTGATACAAGACAGATCATGTGATAAAGATAGCCGTAATTATCGTTCTCTTCCATGAAAGCCTTTCTTATATATACATATATACAAGTAATGTAGTAAAGTTACTGCTTTACATACACGGAAGAAATTTTTTTTCCTTCGTACACGAATCGTATAAAATATATTAGGTTTGATATCAGTTTTTAAACTACTTCCTACTTCTTAAATCGAGCCTTTTTTTAAATGCATTGTGTTTTTAATGTAATTCTTATCTTATTTATTACTGTAATAAATTATATGTTATAATCAAATACGAAAGAAATTTTTTAATTGTTGCACACTAAGTACTTTACCGCATGAAGGCTTTCCTTTCAGATTAAAATGTTCGCGAAAACGTTTGCAGATTAAGTTATTCCAAGAAATAAAAATTATATCAACGGAGTAAAAATGTTTTTTTATTTTCTTGCAAATCATTATAATTTCATCCATGTTTCTATATAAGGTAGCTTAGGATAATTATGGCCACCATAAGTTCCTTCTATAAATGCGATAGAAAAAAATTATAAGAAAGGCTTCAAAGTATATCAGATATACTTCTAAACGAAATGACGAACATTCAAGTGGTAGTTTTAGCTTTGAAGGATGTAAAAGTAAAATATTTGCGTTTTGGCCAAATTAGGTGATACATTACCTAATTAGGCTAATATTGAAAAATATTATAAATTTATCTACTAAACTACTGTAAAACTTGTTGACTATTAAATCATTAAAATAGTAACTAAATATAAAATAGGAGTATTTTTGGTTCTGTAATTTATTACATAAAAGGAATTTCGTCGTTAACTAAACAAAAAATTCTTTTTGACCATATTTTCACTCTTCATCCACAGGAGGGACAAATAAATGACTCATCCATATCATGATTCATTAATCTAACACATTGTTCGTGAACGTAATCTTGACAAGGTGGCCGAATGAGGTGAATAATAGAAGCGAAAGTATTTTACTTTTATGTTTTGTTTGGTATTACTTTCAAACGAATTTGAAGAAAAAGACCTCGCCCTTCTGTCCATATCACTTTCAATGGGATTTTTTATCTTGTATTTCGACTATAACCGAAATACCTGCTTTTATGACCTTATAAAATGTGTGACTCGCTGAAAATTGAAAAAAGAAACTTACGTAACATTGCAGTAATCATTCTTAAGTAAATGAAAACTGTTAATAAAGTATATTTTTCATATATCAAAGCTTCCTTTGGTTATTTAAGCTCTCAGATACATAGAGATAGAAAACTAGAAAAGTGGCTGAATTAGCTTAGTGGCCAAATTACCCAAAGTTACCTTATAATATAATTCTGCGCTAGATCTTGAAACCTTACCCTTAAAAAAATCAATCCTGACCACTACGACAAGAACCAGCGTAACCCTACATTTCGTGTTTTCGTCTCTACACGACAGGAGCCGAGCATATACGGTTCCGCCCAACCGGATCACCGCAAGGCAAGGGAGGAAGTTCTCGATCACATCGTCGACTACATTTGCAAGGAACTCGCTGAAATTGAGGCGGAGAAACGAGCGGAGGCCGAACTGAGCGACAACTTCGACGAGTTCCTCAAGATAGCACCAGCACCAACGACTACCGGCAAGAATCCCCTCGCCAGTAATAATTTCTATTTCAATGTCGAGAGTGCCGTCGAATCGCCCGCGACGAGGGAAAAGGAGAAAGAATGTGCAGGCGAGAGGAAAACGGGCAGGAATAAACTCGGCACGGTATTCAGCGAGCGCGTGATTGTCAGTCCTGTGCCGTTCATCGTTACCACGCGTGAGAGCTTCTCCACGCTGCGCAAAACCCCGATTCAGTATCGGCTCGGCGATGTCCTTGATGTGCCGACCATTCGGCCCGGTGAGTTGGCCTTGTCGACGGATCGTTTCGGAAACAAGTTTTATGTTTACTTGGGGGAAAAAAGTAAAACTTTGATGAAATTGAATGTTAAATTTTCGGGAAAATTACTTGAACGTAATTTTGCAACTTGAAATTTCTTTTTAAATTTAATGGCGAGTAAAAAATTTTCTACAGCTGATAATTAAATCTAAGCTTTTATAGAAGTATGAGTTTAGCTTCATCGAATGAAAGCGTACTAAAACTTACTTTAATTGCCACCTTTAGGTTCAAGGCTAGAGAACAAGAGCCGAAAATTGTCTCTAACGAGGAAAACGCCCTTGATAGCGGCACCGCATGTTCAGTCGTCGTGGAACACGCCAGTGTGCCCCACTATCTGGCCAAAAAATGTCAAACTCACTCCTATCGATACTTCAAGACTGCCAAGTAGTAAACGGAGGTAAATACGCATTGTGCGAATATTTTAAACTAAAGCAACTACTTCAATTAAAAAGATCGATCTGATTAGACAATATTTTTTTTTTTTTTTCATTTTAGTAATTGTTACAGAATAATTATACATTGGATTAAAGCAATAAATTGATTAATAAAGAAAAAAGTTTCATCTTAATTGCTAGATAATTAAAAGAAGACGTCATGAATATTGATTAGTATTAAGGAAAGAAATGCATTCATTCAGTAGTAAAAGTCGAGTGTGGTACGGCGTATTTCCTCAAGCGCGATGTCACTAAGGATAAGAAGAATCGACTTTTTTAATTTAACTTTATATAATCTAATTTACATAAAATTTATTTTGAAAATAAAACTTTAAAATTTGATAGTAATATATAAATAGAATTTTTTATTAGAAATTATAAAAAGGGGCTAAAAAATGATTATAGTTGCATTTAAGATTAAAGTGGTATTAATGAGTATTTAGTCAGACCATGATTCACAAGCGTGTTCTTGCAATTTCATCTTTAAATGTCTAAGAAAAGAAAAAGTTTTTTCATTTAATTTCGTACCAATTATCTTTCATCTTTTCATTACCATCTAGAAAAAGGAAAAAATATTTATTCCAAAGAAAATTAGATTTTCCAACACCGGAAGAAAGTTTCTTGATAAGTCGATGAATTTTACCTCAGAGCTTAATAGATAAAAATACTATAAATATTCATTTTAAAAGTCCAGTTAACTAATTTATTTAAATATACAACTGTATCACTTTATTTTAAACAAATTTCCATATATCTTGTGGAGTAACGATTTGGAAGATAGCACCTCGGTTCGTACTTGAACTTATCATCGCGACCTTCGGCGTTTTTAAACCTCGCACACCTTTTATACTATTAATAAACGAGAGAAAAACCAAAATAATATAAATATAACTCTTAAAAATATTCACCAGGCCAACGAAGACTGCGGACAGCATCGTGCCGTCGCGACGCAGCCGCAACTCCCTAAGTCCGATATCGCGCTCGGTACAGCCGGGCTCGCCACGCAATCGTCGCCATCAACATCATCATCATCAAAACGGTATAAATGGTGGTGACAACGGCTTCGAAGGTCTCGAGATCCGAGGCTCGCATATAGTAGCGAAACAGCTGATGCCACGGCTCGACGTCAAAGCTTCCCGAACGAAACAGGCGCGCGCCAAGCGCCTCGAGGGCCAGTGATTCTCGCGGGGGCGGATCGATTTTCCAGTTCTGTATATGCGAGCGCCTCTTGTTCTGGCGCACATGGCACCGACGACTGTATATGTGCTATTAGCAACGTTTTTTTCTTTCTTCTCTCTTTTACCTTACCGCGCCGGCTGTAATTATGAAAATATTTGTCTTACGTGACAATCGGCTGGCCTTGAGTGCTCGAAGCCGCGCATGTTGGGCGAGAGCTAATTTTGCCAGAGCTCGTTTCAGATGCGTCGCGAGATTAAAGTTACCGAGTGCAGAATGGAAATAGGTGGATTTTCGTTATCGCGATGAGTGAGAGAGAAAGAGAATATTTTATTGATAGGGGAGGAATGGATGCGAAAAATCGACTGGTTGATTGTTCGAAAATTACTAGCAATGTTACTATGTTCATGGACAAATTAATGTTCTCGTTGAATAAAACAATAAAAATATACATATTAATGTTAATGAAATTCATTGGTAGATATCTACGCAAGATTTTAAAGTTTATAATTTCAGGAGCTTTGTATAACTAAGAACTTTGTATAAGAAGAAAATAATGGACGTTGAACGAATAAATATAAACTTTTGGGACTTCCCTCTTCAGAACAATTAAAATATAAACTATCAATTCGACAAATAGCAATGTGATAGTCATTTTTTTTAATTGCTCTGAAGAGAGGAATCACAATACTCCCGAGACGTTGGCCAAAATAAAATAAAAACTTACATCTATTTGATTGTTTATATATTTATAACTTACAAGAAAACGCTTAAATTTTTCGAAATTAAATTCATTATTCAATGGTGTTCTCAAATAAGATAATTTTAATTGATTGTATTCCACTTTGAATTTTCACTTGGCTATTTTTTTTTTCTTTTTATAAATACGAAGAAAGATACATGGATAAAAGAGCGCGCAAACTGGCTATATTTTAAAGCGAAAAAGATCTGCACACTAAGGGACCACGATACGTACAGCGCTTCGTGCAGCCGTGCGCACGGAAGGCACACCTATACGTACACACACTTGTACAAGCAAGCACGAAATGTATCCTCCGTCCGTGTGCGCTCGGACGTTTCTTCTTAAAGGGTATATATACGTATATATCTGCGTCTTCAATCTCGCGGCGCAATCGACGACACGCAAACACGTGAAATCGCATGTCCTTAAATCTCGCCAACGAATGTGTGTGCATATATATGTGTTTTCGTCAATGTACCTACCTGTCTGTGCGTATTTATACCAAACAGTCTACCTCACTGTCAACTTGTAAATTTCGTATTTAATCTACCCTACATATGTGTGAGTGTATGAATATAGGCGCACTGTCGTAGCGTTCATTTTCATTTTGATTTTCATCGTGGTCGTATCACGCGATTAAGAACACAGTTGAGAAAGTACACAGTGTGTCGTATGTGTGAAAAGGATTTGAGAAATGAGAAGAAAAATTTGGTGAAAAAACATACGAATATGTTGTATATTTTTGTAGCACGCATATCAAATGTGTAAAATGTAAATATAAATTTTTCAAATGGCAACAGGATGGTTTGTGTGATTTACTTTTTCAGCAGTTCGTAAATCCCCATTATACACCCGATGAAGATCAGTGGCAAGGCTTTACAACGTGTGGAAAATAATTAACTTTCTTTTTTTCTTTAAATTATGAAGGTTGTATTTACTATAGCGAAATTAATTGCCCAATTAATTCGAGGGTGTTCAGCCAGGGTCGTTTTAATAGCAAGTACAAGGGCAAATTCATTCTAATATTTTATAATTTTATTAATATTGGTTTTATACTGGAATTTTTCCGTTTTTGATGAAAGAAATGGGAATAAGTTACCTTATATGAACCGGAGATCTTATCGTAATGAAATTCATAATAAACCCACTGAGACATGTATACACTGAGAAAAGTTCTTTCCAAAGAGGAAATCACATACCATGGGGTAGGAAGTCTTTTATGTAAGATTTCAAGGAAGATTGGAAGCAAAACCTCGTTATTTTCATAACGCCCTTAGACTTAAAAAATTGTTTCCGCAATATATCCGACCGCAATACAAGTACTTTTAAATGCCAGATTTCGTCTAAAAATATAAAAATATTCAATGAATTCAGTAATAATTTAGAACAACCTATTCAAATCTAAAAAAAAATTTTCACCACCATGTAATATAAAAAAATCAGTTTTCAAACCGTTTTTTTCCGACACAGTGTTTGTTTTTCACTCATAAATCAAAAGATTTATAAATACTTTTGAAATGCATATTATTTCAAAATAAATATTAAAATATATAATACTTCAAATAGCCATCTCATGTTCAATGAGAAATTGAAATGCATTTAAAATTATATTTGTTTATTAAACTTTGCTTGCAGTAATGTGAAATACTTTATTAAAGGATTTATATGGAATCAATAAGTTATTAGTTTTTTTTTTGGGTCTGTAAACAAAACGGTGGTGAATACGCAAAATTGTTTTTCATATTTACTACTTTCTATTAAAAAAAATTTATGAATTTCAAAAAGATAATTAATTGTCTAATTAAAAATTAAATTATTAAAGAAGAAATATAATATGCCTTTGTTAATATTTATGTTAAATTTTCGAAATAAGCTAGGTGAAAAAAACAATTAAGATACAGTACTCAAGATTTTTTATTTGATGCCTTCATTATGATTAAAATTAAAAAACGGTACAGAAAATTATCAATATAAAATCAGTGCCAGATAAGCAACTTCATACAGTAACTTAAAGGATATCTTTTTATTGCTATTGACAGCAAAATAATAATAATTTGAAGCCTCCTTGCGTGGTATTTTCATTTTAATTTTCTAATTATACAATTCAAACACATTAATTCATTAATTATTTCACTAGAATATTTTGAATCAAAAAAGAAATTTACAAATATTTATTCTAAATTGTTACTAATAATTATTGATTTTTCGTCAGCATGTATAACAAAGTAGAAATAAATAAAAAGAGCAATAGACATCAAATATATGACATCCTGCATGGACCCAAGGTAATTAATATCTGAATATTATATAACTATCAATATACCACCTGTGTAAACTACTCGGTCCGTGAAATCTTACGGACGAGTAACGAATATTATTTTTTAATATATTTCATTTGATGAAAGTGCATCATACAAATTTTGAAAACCTTAATTTTTTTCCCATATTGAAGTTAGTAATCGTGTTACGGTAAGTGTACCCATCGAAGTATGTTTAAATACCGACGCCTGACAGAGTACTGGGATGAAAAGAAAAACAACAAGAGAAGACGTAGACCGAACATATAGAGAATGAATTTTCGACAAAGGAGACACCAACGACATCTCTATATATGCTTGCCCGCAGCTCTACGTCGGACCATCCAATGATGACACTGTAGCTGTGCCGCGAACCATCAGGATCGCTCTCCCTTCTCGCTCCTCCATACTCTCCTATGTATAGATGTAGTAATTCACAATATTTTCTATAGCTGCTTCTGTATTTTCTTGTATGTAGTAAACCTTAATACAAGAACTTATAATATAGCATAAAAAGTTACTCCCGAGACTCTGTCAATACTTATTACAGTATTTAAAAAATTGTTAGATATATTGCTATGAGCTATAAAAAAGGGCTATCTTCTTTATAATTAGCCACACAGTTAGAAACGAATATATTTTTAATAGTATATAAAATAGTTTTTATATAAGCTTACATATATGGCTTAATTAAAAAGAAAGTTAATTTTATTTTTTAATATGCTTTAAAAATTCAAATACTTCTTTTACTATGATAAAAGTCACCTAAAATTGGGAAATTCGATAATAATTATATCGAATAACTGAATCTATAACTTTTAGCCTACTATATAAGAGCGAGTTAAGGTTTATTCTTGGGTAAATACACTTTCTGATCTTCCTTTTACGCACTTCGAAGAAACCATTAGACGGTACCTTTTAGCCGGTCATTAATCCGCCTCTTTCAGATTTTGACGACAGCAAAAAAAGTCAATATATAATTATATGAGTAGTATTCTAATGAAAATCATTTAAAAGTTATCATTCAATATTAAGGAAGAATATCAATTCATAATAGTCCATGGGACCGAATTTAAAAAACCAAGCAACAAAAAATTCTCATTGTAAAAGCGATCAATACAGTTCGTCTGTTAATATCGAATGAAAAATTCTACTATAATAAGCAGAATAAAAAAAGGTTTTGCATTAGAAGAATATGAATTGATATAATTTTCGCAACAGAAATATTGACGTACCCCAGTTTTTTCTTCTTTTTTTTATAAAAGTAATGTTAACCTACCTTATCATATACCAGTTAGTTATCACAACCAACGTATTTGATCACAATCTTACGTTATACTCATTCCCCCAAGTTATCTCAGTAGCAAAAGATTTATCTGCGTAAACAGTAGAGTATAACTAGGGTACCCGAAAATTCATGTCTTCTATTACGTGACTCATATAAATGTCCTTGACTTGAATATTACATGATAAATCAATAGCACTTAACTAATGAAAATATAAAATAAGATTTTTTGCAACTTCATTAATAATTATTAGATAAATTTATCTATTTCATCTATACTTATGAAAAAATGCGAATAACTAATAAATATTAATGTAATTACTTAAAAGCATTGTTTTTTCTTTTAATTACTAACATTTGTAATAATTGATATTTGTGTAATAATATTCACGACATAATTCACCATTGTTATACTTTTTTTATTTAAACAAATTATAAGGTTCACGCTAGTGTAGTAGAAACATTTTATTTGTTAAAGAAAAATCAAATTTCATTGATTCCAGATCGTAGGTATTACACTTTGCTAATACTTTGTTAAGCGTTTTCCCATATTTAAAAGACAAGAAAATAAATTAAAGTAGACGTAAATATGTTTAATTTATTCATATTATACATCAAATATTGATTTCCTTAAAAATTTTAGACCATGAAAATTATTTTAAAAAATATAGAAAATTGGGTTCTATTTATGGAACTTCAAATTTATAATGCTTATTTACTTTTTCTACTAACTTCAATAATCACACGCTGATGATAACTTTTCAAGAAATTAACTTTTTGATACACGAAAAAAACATATTAAAAGTTTTCTCGTCGACTTTTATTTGTGTTTTTGGTGGGTTATCCAGTTCATACATTTGCCAAGCTAAAGCAAAAAAGAAAAAGTAATGCTTAAAAAATATTTTATAACTGAATTTGTAATTTTATCGCTGCATGCATTAAAAATTGAAATTTATCTGTTTGCATTCGTTCCTCTTACATCCTACTTAAAAAATTGTAAGCAAAGTAGTGAAGTTTGTTTTCCACTGATTTCATTAGCCAACACTAAACATGATAAAGGATATGATATGACAGAGATGGATTGAGTAGTTCAGAAATTTCTTGACATAAGTCAAAAGTTATTGTTAAAAATTTCGTAATGAAATAAAATTGTTATATTAGCTTCATATATGTCCAAACATTGCAATGAGATATTCTTAAAGAAATAATTTTATTATTATTTTTGAGGGGCACATTCAACAGACTACTTTTTTTTTGTTGCTTTTTTTTTATCTCTAGACTTTCCTGAAAATACAAAAAGTTGGGAGTGTCAAGCTTTTTTGCCAATAATAATTATATGTTTTTAAATTTTTAAAAAGGACCTCCTTCACATATAAATTATTTTTTTAAGTAAAGTCGTACATACATTTCATAAGAAAAAAATAAAACTATGAGATGCGAGCTTTCATTTGCATTTACACAGCAAAAAAATGTTGACTTCTTACAAGGTTCAAAAATATGCATAAAATACTATAAAAATGTAATGGAGCAGATTTTTTGCTAATGTATATTAAATAATTAGTGTAATAAAAGGTTGCAAAGTAAATAAAAGGTTGAATTCTCTAGTTTTATTTACTTTTTATAAAATGTATGCAGGAATTTTTTACTATAACGTTATTGTCAACAAAAAGCGTGTTTCTCGATCGATTCTGTTTACGATGTTCTTTATATACAGAATGGTTCTGAGAATAAAAAAACTAGGTCTGATATAGGTGTGTCTATTATCTAAATTTTATTTATTTTTAGTATATCGAGTTGTTTGACATTTTTCGTAGAATCCCTTATATGTAGTAAAATATCTCTATACGAAGAAAAAATATTTCTTCCCTAACTCTGTGTACTAGTGAAATTTACTGGTTCAGGAAAAAGTTGTATTGGTAAAAAAATATTAAACTTGCTTTATTTATATAGTAAGGATATAACTTCATATTTAAAATTAGAATGTCAATTCCACATTCTGAAAATGAAAATTCCACTTTTTTATGTCATTTCTACCGATACCGTTGTGAGTAGAATTAACTTGTCATTTCGAAGTTAAATTAGCTGCGTGTAAAAAGTTGAATCATCCTTTTTTCCTGTGTAATAATCTAAAAGAACTTCACCATGTGAACATAGTAACATTATTTTAAAATATACATTTGTGTCAACCCGCAAATAAAGAGTAGAGTACTCCTGTGCAATGCAATAATAAATTATAGCATTTCAAAATTCCAGTTGCTACAACAAAGAATTTACTCTCTTTTTTAATAACAAATGAACAATAACCTGCTCAAGTTTGAACAAAATAAATGGTAGCGCAAGAATAACAAAGATACAAAATTCACATACAGACATTATAACGCTAGAATAACAGTTGAGCGACAGTCGTAAAAACATTTTTAAGCTCCTCACACTCCCACCAGCCAGCCTTGCAATACCCCCACGAGAAAGTCACGGTGTCAGTCTCGCTCGGGTGACCCCAACCGCGCGCGCGCGCGCGCAACGATTCAAACTTTATGCTCGCAGCTTTTGAAGCAACATTTACGAGTCGCCCTCGACGTGCAACATTAATGCCGCTTTTAAGCACGAGGCTCGCCACAAACACCCGCGTAAAACTCGTTATATTATATTAGAACGCCTGATCGTCTCGAAGAAGCCATTCATTTGATCACCCCAAGCACGTCCCTGTAACCGAACGCTGAGCGAACAAAAGAAAAAAAGGAAAAATTAGTCGTCTTGAGCTCGAAATTCATTGAACTATATAGATATATACTTGGAAATCAAAGCAACTGCGCGGTATATATAGGATGTAGCGCTTTGGCGCGCAGGCAGCTCTATTAGCTCGAGCGGTTTAAATTTTTCAAAGAACCGCGAGCGCGGCCGCGCCGTCGGGCTCAATAGTTTGCGAGAAATTGAATGAGCCTTTATGCGCGTATATACATATATACATATAGTGCATATCGTAAGAACGACGACGAGCGCCTTAGCGCGCACCGTATAGTACAGCAAGCAGCCCTCAAGGGCCTCTCTCTCTCTCTTTCTCTCTCTCTCTCGCACTGTACGCCTCCCTCTTCTCTTTCTCTCGAGTGAATTTTGACGTGCCGCTAGAAGCGAAGCGTGACACACGGCACGTCGTCGCGGGTGGTAAAGTGAATATTTGAAAAGCTCATTAAAAAGCATCCGAGCGCGCGCGCTATGTCTCTCTATCTCACTCCCTCGTTTAGCCTCACAGCCACCCGCTAGATGTCGCTTCGGAGCTTGCGCGCAGTAGCAGCAGCATCTGAAAGCTCGTCCTGTCTCTGTTGCCGCCGTCGCTTTATCGCCTCGAGCGCGCGACGGCGTAAAGTTCCTCTCAGTATCATCCGAGCACGCGCGCCGAGTGTAACGTGCAGAACAGCGTGCACGTGTATATAGTATATCTATATGCATATATGTGTATGTGATGTGTATGTAGTATATGTTGCGAGGAGCGGGAGATGAGACACACGCAACAGCCGCGTTTCAGCGGAGACGACGAACAATTTCGAGATTCCAGAGCTGCCGATTCGAAGCGCGCGCGCGAACTTGCGATTATGTGAGCCCAGTAAGTTGCATTTTGCGGTTTCCTATCATTTTCTCTGGCACGCTGCTATATCGACAAACTGATAGTACAACTATTTTAAATTAATCGAAATTCCGCTGGTTCATTTTATTACTGTAGCTGAATTTTTTCAAATATATTTGACATTTTTCATGCGGAATTTTTCATGATATTGAAATTTTAAAATAAAATAAAATATATGAATGATTTTTAGTGCGATTATTGTTTATTTTTATAATATTTTTTCAAAAGTAGCATATTTTTTATATTGTATTCAAATGTGTTCTTCTAATAAAAAAAATTTTTTATACTTTTCTTTCATACTATATATATTCTTGTATTAATTACAAAGTAAAAATAATACATTTATAAAGTTAATTCTAAAAGATTTAGTGCTAGATTAATTGGCACGCAAAACTTAACTTAATTTTCGCGCCATAAAAAGTAAGTACTTATGCAAATTCTCGGAAAATTTGTACTGAATTAGCTGGAAAGAAGTGTAAAGAATAACTAACGGTTTTTTGCAACGCGCTATACGGATAATGAAAATGTGTCCAAATAGTATAAAAAGGCAACGAATTCTAATCTCTTATCTTGTTATGAACTCTACAATTTCACGTTTTTACTACAAATGAGAAAGATTTTCACTACAAAATTTCATCTAAAAAGTAATTTCAACATTTTTATACAATACACACAAAAAAGTTGAGTAGAAAAGTTTTAATCGCGGTCTTTTTTATTCAATTTATAGATTAATTATTAATTATTTATACGACAAATATTTTTAATAATTATTAAAAAGAAAATAAGCCGTACTACATTTTTGAAAAATACGATTAACAAAATAGCATTGTCAGTATACGTGCACTTGTAATTGAATTTATATTTTGTAATTGTTACTATCAACAAGGTGTAGCTTATGACATAAGTTTATGTTTTTGCACAGGTAATGAAAATCCTCTCCTAAGTACATCGACTCAAGTAGTTCAAAGTCTGCCTAATACTATTGAAAATCTTCGAAAAAAAGGCTTTGAGCGTGAAAGGCTTTAAAAGCTCATTCAAGATTTCAATAACATGTCGGGAAAGTTTGCTGAAAAGAACTTAACGGCTCTATCGAGGATCGTCGGGATCTGCACAGCAGTCGGTTAGTCTTATTCATGTTCATTTCAAAATCTTTCGTGTCAAAAGAAGTACTTAGTTCTAGATTTTTAACGAAAGTACCATGTTCTTAAATCCACTTTAATAATTCGATGAAAACCAATCTTTGCTTCGTGCTATAAGAAGTAATAGAATGAAAAATAAACTCCATCTAATTAAACTTAATAACTGCAACTATAGTATCTATAATTTATAGAATTGCTTTGAGGTTGACATTTCAAAGAATTTCATGTGTTTCTATGAAGGTTTAAAAATAATTGCGTTACGTTTAAGTCATTTTCCAATAACGTTCAATATTTGATCGAATATTCCAAGAATAAATATTTCTAAATGTTTTGGATAGAAAAATAAATTCTTTTTATTTACTTTTGTATTGAATATATTTTTGTTTACAATAAATATTTTTGATTAAATTGAAATCGTTTAAAAACATATGGGAATTGATTTTGTACATTAACATGTTTTACCAAATGTTCTTTTCTAAAGTAATCCAATAAAGCCAATCCCTTATTATAACGTATGACCTTCTTATAAAAAAAAATTTTATAAAATTTTATTGAAAGGAAAAAAGCAAGCTTAAAAATAAAGTCACCGCTAAAAAGTTTATAATGGATAGCCTGTAAACACCTCTAAAGTGTTGCAAGAATGTGTGGTTACGCGCGCGCGTGTGTGTGTGTGTCGCTAAACAATTAAAAGGTATTAAGCATAATAAAGTATAATTTGAAATTAAAATTGATGTACATACACAATTATTAATAGTAATTCCCGTAATTATTGAATCAATTACGCGAAATCAATTATTAACTCGCATTGTTTAGCTATACATCCTTAATAAATAATTAATATTGACCCATAATATACACGTTACTTGCACTAAAATTATCTCAACAAACAATTACCCATTAATTATACGATTGAAAATACCAACAACATCTGCTGAAACACTGCTTAATTTAATCCACATAAGTAGTTTAATGCGTTTAAAAGTTACACCAAACTTGGATATTCGTCAACCTTATCACAAGATCCTCGCTGATTACTTACGCAAATGCTCGAATGTGCAGCCAATAAGTGTACGCGCGAGAGCGCAACCGGGGCTTCCCGTTCTCTCCGGCACGGGTACTGCAATTTCCCGGCGAGAAATTGCAGTCACTTTTTAAACTCGAGCTTGTGCGCGAGGCATGCGCTATCACTATACATATATACAGTAACGCTCGCCGAAAAAAAAAAGAAGAGAGGAGTTGGAAAAACAGGACAGTGTGTATAGTGTATACCACGCACGCGTAAACCAGGCGGAAAGGAGAAACTACGTCCTGGCAGCGAAAAGGTGGAATTCTCTTTTTCTTCCTCTCGTGGAATACGGGGGAGGGAGACTGGGGGGTAGACACAAAAGTCCCGAAGTGGATAATCAGAATAATCCGGGAAATAAAGGACAAGCGCCATGGCGCCCCGCGCGCGTCGACAGGATTATCCGTAGTGTTTATCGATGGGTTGGCGTCGGCTACCGTTATTCTAGTCACGAAGCGCGGCGACGACGACGACGACGACGCGACATATATTTCATGCCCTATTGAAGCTTCGGATTACGGGCGGCACTAGAGTGTCGTCGGTATATAGTGTGTGCATATATATAGAGAGAGAGAGAGAAAGAGAGAGAACCAAGCATGTGAAAACAATATGCATCGGAAGGTGCTCAACAGTCTTTAGGCCCGTTTAATTGTTCGATATAATTTAGACATATTTTGAGTGAATCTACGCTTCGTGAATTTAAACATTTCAAGTCGGTTTGCTTTCTTAAAAAGAAAGCTTTGTTTAAAGCTCAAATTTTTACATTTTTCGATGCTTGAAGGAAATAGCAAAATTTTTGTGTCACGTACGTCAAAAAATATATCGGGCTAAAAGTTTTATGGTTTTTCAAACTTATAGAGAAAAGTTATGCGAGTTTGATTTTGGAACAAACTTTAAGTTTATTAAATTTGTTAACAAAAATAATGTAATTTACAAAATCGAAACACAAGATTCGAACCGATTTTTTTAGATATTGGATTAAAATTTAACGGATATATAAAACGTACACTGAAATTTGATTTTTTAATCAAATTTAATCAATTTGATTCGAATAACGTCAAATAGGTTTATTAAATAAAAATAAATTGAAAAAAATCTATTTCTTTGGCCTTTTGTATTAAAAATTCAGAGAAATTATGACGATATTGATTATATTTCGAACTCGTAATCTAGTAAACATGCAGAAAATTAATTTGCACATCGTTAATTTTTCCAATTTTTCCGATTAATTTTTTTAAATAATACTGACGATTTTATTATTTACTATAGAATTGCTATTTGAATATTAGTTCATAAATAATATTTCTTAAGCATATATATATATATATATATCTGATTTTATATTTATCAGAATCATAAGAATTTTACATTGTTATTGTTAGAGTATATAGTTCTTTAATAATATCAGTTGACAGATCAATAATATTTTAATGTAAAAGCTAAAT
Source organism: Torymus texanus (assembly GCA_036873485.1). Lineage (NCBI taxonomy): Eukaryota > Metazoa > Arthropoda > Insecta > Hymenoptera > Torymidae > Torymus > Torymus texanus. The sequence goes on from JAYJLV010067096.1 coordinate 21,120, forward strand.
AATAAAAAATCTCTTGTAAAACGATTTAATAAATATACGCCAAAGAAATTAATATTACACTTTGCAAATAAAAATAGTCATTCCATCTGTCAAATATATCTTATTTGAATTTTAATGAAAAAGTCTCCACGTCCACCGTAAATTGACCAAGGAGACTAAAACGGACGCCGAAGTCCATGGCGCCATAAAAATATGTGAACTGCTAACATACATTTTTAATATCTAACAATAAGAATGATTTAAATGATACATAAAGTAGAATTAATGCGGTTTTGAATGTTCAATTACATTTGATAACAGATGGACAAACTTTATAGTATGAAGGATCATTTATTTTTTTAATAATTCTATTAATTTGTTAGATGTTTATTGTGCAATGATCTTCAATTTATGTATTTTACGATATGTAACAAAAATATGTTGTTGCTAGACTGAGTCAAACAAAAGTGTCATTATATTATTTTATGTTCTTTAGGGATATAACGATAATAAAGACTTATATTATTTTGAAATTATTTCATGTAAATAGTAACAATTTCAAATATAAATAGGACTAGTAAATTAGTATGCATGATTTTTCCTAGAACTTTTTCTGCTTCCAACAATTCGTGAAAAGAGAATCTTAAAGAGAGATTTGCTTTGACACTATATCGCCTTTAACAAGAATTGTTTTTTTATGTATATCTTGGCTAATTTTATAGACGTTTCGATGACTGCAAGTTACTTTCAAGCATCAAACTATCGAGTCCGCATATTTTGAAAATTTATTTGAAAGTTAAATTAATTCACTTACTTAACTTGGGAAAAATGTTGGAAACCAACAAATATCGCTCATACAGTAGTCCATATCGTCTTATACAAAGGGAACAATAAGAAGTGGATAAGTAAGCAGATAAGTACTTTCTTTTCGAAGTTATTGAAATCAGAGAACGAAATTAAGGAAAAATAAAAGACCTTGTTTTGTTCAAAGACAAACAAAATCAAAATTAAACCAAAATTGTATTAATAATATGTAACAAATTTACCTCATTTTAAGTTCAAATCATAAAATATTTGATGTAGAAAAGAAAATGTCAAAAACATTTTCTAACAAAGTTTATAAATTCTTGGAATAGTGTGAAAATTTGAATCCGGGCAGAAAATATTCTTGTTCTACTTGTCGGTAATGGAAAGGTAATATGTCAAAAGCAATTTCTCAACGGTAAAACCGATAAATTTATGACAATATCAAAAACTTCGATGACCAATTCATCTTTCCTTCCCTCAGGTGCGCACGTAATATCTATATGTGATTTCCGGGCAAGACTCAATTTAACATGACGAATTTAATCTAGCTAACCAATTCAGAATCGTACAATTTTAAGAAACTTTAGAGACAAACCCATTTTTTCTCTGCCTGATTATATTGTTTTTCTTCTTTAATTAAAACAAAATATATTGTTTTTATTATTTAACACGAAATCCAGAAATTAAATTTAATAAACAATTTTTTTAGCTCAATTGTTATAAGTATAATAATTAGAATTCAATTTAATTTGATTTCCAAACTTTGAAATTTCTGGAAATAAATATTTCATTAATATTCCACTATATGAAATTTGTATGAAAAATATTTTTTACTACATAATCTTAATGTCAACTAAATAAAAGTTCAAGCTGTGAGCTTTTTAAAATAATACATAAAACTTGGATAAATAAAAATGATTGGAAAAATTAATGAATTGTTTGTGTAAAAGACTTTTTAATGATTATTATTAAAATGAAAAATGACGTTTCGTTCTTCCTGGGATTTCAGTATTTAAAAACAATTGCTTTCAGTTTTCACAGCGTAACAATGGAAAATTGTTTTTCGGGCTAACAGAACAAAAAGAATCGTAACAATGTATGTGGACGCGCGCTCTCAAACGTATCTACGACTGACCGATCGAATGAGAGCACTGTGACTGTGACAAGTTAAAACCAGAACTTCAAAACTATGAATATTCATGCTATAGCAAAAAAAATAGTTTTATTAAAATTCGAGTTTAAAGCATTTGCATAATACTTTTATAAATCTAACGAATTTGAGAAAAGTTTGTAAATAAAATATTAAATAATTCTATATAGGTATTATACAGTATTTCCACACATAAACACGTGCACATACATATACCAACTCGCGTGGTGTTTTCTGTTATTTCCTCCGTCACATCTCGTTTCATATTTCTTCCGATATTAATATTAATCGCTCACGGATATTCCCAGAAAATCCATTCACTATATTAAAGCATGCAATTTGGCGATGCGAATAAGAACTAATTATCTGTTAGGTATTGGAGTTATTACTTGGATGAAATAAGTCGATTATGTTTTATTTGTTAAAAGTTTAGGTCTTCTTAGTTTAGTTTACAGATCTATTAATCGTAATGTTAACCTAAAAGTACTTTTTAGAAGTAACTTCCTGAACTAAGTAGCTCAACACATAAACTTTAATTGCACCATAATATAACAGTAAATAAGAATAAACATTTTGAATAGTTATATTATCAAGTGTAATAGCAAACTAGGTAATGTTATCGGCATAACTAATGAAATTATATAATATATCATTTGAATGATGATATCTTAAAGATACTGGAGTTATGAAATAGATTTTATTCAGGCAGCTATTGGGCTTGTTAAAGCAGTTTCTATTTATTTTTTTTATATAAAGTACTCACAATGGTTATAAACACTTTTGAAAATGTAATTTCATTATATAATTCAATTATTTTGAAATAAATCTATTGTATTATCTATAACAACCATTATTTAGTCAGAAAGCATGCAAACTTTTCTAAAAAAAAGAATTCTTCTTGTAGAAACAATTAAACACTTATATCATTTATTTCTGAATATGTTTAATTTAATTATAGTAACAGTTGGAATTTTAATACGAAAAAAACGATATAACACCTTTTGTCGAACAATTCTAGGATAGCTTTATTATACATTTCGATGAATTTGTGATGACAACCGCGAAACATCCCTTCAATGCAATATCGCATGACCGACTCCAAGCTTATTGCAAGTATGCTTCTGCAATAACGAGGCGAGTTCAGCATCAAGACACTTACGCCGTTTCGTCAAATTCACCATCCCGCGATATATAACAGCCTTCTAATGGTGGAAATGATCGAAAGGATAGTATATATACGTGTGTACGAATGCAGATATCGCATAATCATCGATGACTCTAGTGCGATGCACGTACAAATCGAATTCAAAGTAATTGCACATTCAGAGACACATTAGACGACGAGAGAGAGGCGTGCAACGCGCATTCACTACTCTCCACACGTAGGACCATCAAATGTATATACAGCGTATGCAACTGACTCTCTCTCTCTCTCTCTCTCTCTCGCGTGTATATGTGCGTAGAACTCCGCGCCATGTGCAGCGAGTCGCGGCATACGCGGAGCGCTGAATGCAGTTCGCGTAAAGATAGTACGGAAGATAATGTGGGATGTTGCTGTTGCTGCTGGGCGCGATGAGGTGCACGTGCCCTATGTGTCCTTTCGTACCATTCAGAAGCATACTTATTTTTAATGAACGCGTTGAATGCGAAGAAGCAAGATAGAAATACTTCTTTTTTTTTTTTTTTTTAATGTATATAATCGTGAAAACGTAGCGCGAAGACGAGACGGTTTATGAACTATATAATATGAATAAAAGTTACATCTAGCAGACTTATAAATTGCTTTTTCTTGTTAAATCTTTTATAAGAATATAGAATAAGTCGTGATAAGAAATATTCAGAACTACAATTAAAAGAGATTTATCTTATCGTTTTTCAATAACCCTAGAGTATAATGATTATTGTATATACAAATCAAAGATTTATATCATCCAATTAACCATAAAAATATTTCAACCTAACTGGGGCGCTTATATTTAACCCGCAACGCACTATCGATGAAGTACGATAATCTAGCTCGCAGTTAAACGTGTTTCGCTTACACAGCTAATTTTTGTTCTTCGTTCCTCTCTCTCTCTCTTTTTTTCTTTCATTCGCAGTGAGCCTCCACATAAAACTTTCGCGCAACATCGGAAAAAGGCAAGCTCTTAATCTTTTTAGTTTCCCCACGAGCAAGTCCAACAACTCTCGCAGTCACTTTCATTTAACACCAAGCGCGCGCACCACTTTAAAACTGAAATCCTCGCTTTGGCCGCGCGCACGCTAAACGTGGAAACGACTTTGAAAAACAGCAATCGACTATACGCGTAAGCTACCGCACGACTATACTACAGTAGTAGCTCTTCGCGTGTATATATATATATATATACACACACACACACATACTCGCGGTGCGCGACTATATACAGCCCTTGCCGCAGCAGTACAGCATACGTATAAAAGAAGCAGCGCGACCGAAAACAAAGGGAAAGCAATCGAGAGAGAGAAAGAGAGAGAGAGAGAGAGAGAGAGAGAGAGAGGGAGAGGGAGAGGGAGAGAGCGGATATAACGCCGCCGGGGGTGCGAGTACGGAAAAAAAGCGCGAGAAAGTGCTTGCGAGAGTAGGTATTACATACGCGCGTGGCTCTCGCTCGCTCGAACGGTCGATAGTGCGGATCAGCGGCTTTCATCTTCCGCCTCGCGAAACTCTCGGGAAGCAGTAGCAGCAGCAGCAGCAGTAGCTCGGCCACTGCTCTCCCTCTCTCTCTCTCTCTCTCTCGTTCTCCCTCACTCGCTCCGGGAGGAATAAAGCCGCGTATGTGTGTGTGTGTGTGTGTGTGTGTGTGTGTGTGCTTCGCTTTATTGGCGGCGGCAGCGTCGACCCTCTTGAGTGCACTACAAATAAAGACAGCGCTGCAGCAGCAGCAGTAGCAACGCGAGGCGATCGTTTTGGCGTGCGCGGAGGGGGCGAACGTGTGTATAGGATGCGAGGATTAAAAAGGCAAAGTCCCCCGCGAGATTGTTTTATTCTTTTTCGCGCTCCCGCGGGTTGGTTTCTTATGCGGAAAGTTACTCGGGCGAGCGCGCAATAGCTGTATTGAAGCGGCGGACCGCGTATACGATGGTATATATCGACTGCCATGCAGTACCGAGACTTTGACGATCTTTTATTTGTCGACTCCCTCTCTCTCTCTGGGCGCCTCTATACGATCGCTATATACTTATAGAACTTTTTGTCTGCGGTTTTCTGTTCAGTATGAATGGGGTAGAGAATTTCATAGCAGTTTTTCCTTAATTATTTAGATTACGTTTAATTATGTGCAAGCTTGGTGTCTCTAATGTAAAAAAACGATGGAAAAGGATCTTTTATAAAAGAGGATTATAAATAATTAAATCATTGGAAAACTGAAATGTACGATTATATTCACAAAAAAATTTACTATGTAAGAGTGTATCGATATTATTTTTAGGTCACACCTTCCGTATATAATTCTTAACGCTCTTCATACTTTAAAGTATGCCAAAAAAATGCGCTTGTGTCACACTTTTTTTCGGTAATATTGCTATTGTAAAAATAAAAGTTCTAAAAAAATCCCAAACCTCAAACGTGGATCGTATAACCAGGAATGGTCATAAAAAAAATTTTGAGAAAAAGAAAATAAAATAAGAGTAAAAGAGCTTTCGTTTGCTTTTTTTGGTATACTAAAAACAACTCAATGCGATCATTAAAACATCTGCAGAATCAGTCTACGCCGCGTTTCACTGCAACTCTAACTCATATGCATATGTAATGATTACTATTATGCTTCTAACTACCTATATTGTGCAAATCATACATTGCATTTTAGATTACTATGGAGTTGGCGAGCGTACTGCGCGCGCTTTTTTGGCTTTCTCATTGCTTATCCTTTATTACGTGATCCTAATTAGCCAATCAAATGACCGGTAATACCCTTCACTCTTAAGTTTATTATTCTTTAAAAATAGTATTAAAATTTAAATAGTCTAATGTTATTTCACATAACAATCACTATTTCATATCACATTGAATTCAAAAGAATGAATGTAGATTTTTGTATTACAATAATTGAATAAGAATTTGGTAAAAGTAAGAATACTGTAAAATTATAGAAATCCTGCTTCAATTCAATAATATAAAATGAAAATTTTCGTTATTTATGAAAGTGTTTATTTGCAAACAATATTTAATCCACTAAAAATGAAAAAAGAACATAAAATAAAATTGGAATTTATAGTCTTCGAGTTTAAGCTTTTCGTTCGGTTAAACGATGTGCGTGTGTTTGTGGGTCTTATCATAAAACGAACTATGCGTCGTATCATAAAAGAGCACTACTGACTGCATTCTTTTTCTGTATCTTCACGTCGCCTTGAATCGTTTTGTATGAATTGCAAATTCATATATTTTTCTAAGAATAGATTTATAAAGCAAAATAAAAGAACAACAAATCATTGCTATAGAAGTATGCTATCGAATTTTAAGGAAATGTATATTCATATATTAGTAGCATGATAAAAGCGTAATTGGAGCACAGCAGAGCAGTTTTGTTAAATTGTTGGAGACACTGTAGATTAACATTATTATTATTAAGAGTTTTATATATTTTTATATTTTTTATATTATATATTTTACTTTTTAAATTTATATCACGTCAATAAACTTTATGATTTAATGAACTACATCCAATTACTGGGCGTAATGAAGTAATTTTACTCGTTATGGATTTTGATTGGCCATTTTCATCGTCTAACTAGTTACATGCTGACATAACTTTCCTACACGAATTTATCTATATAGCTGAAGACATCCAATCTATAATGTAAAGGTTACGCAACGTTAAATAGAATTTTTATAAACGATCTTAAGCAAGAGATGATATTAACTTGCCTTTGTAATTTAATTATTAGAGAATTTGAGAAGCCTTTATAGTGTTTATTCTTGTAAAACAACAAGGTTGTCTGCTCTACAAGGTGGTTATATTTTATAAAATTTTGGCGCTTAATTACTTTTTGACACTTTAAAATTGCACGTTATATATGTATATTAAAGATAAATTTCAACACGAGCACCTAATTATTGTATAAATAAAGATTCTACAAATTATGTGAGCAAGATAAATTCATGCTAACTTTAACATTAAAAAAAAAATTATACGTATGTAAATAGCCAAGTATTTAAAAAGTAATTTTTCTCAATTTTTACTACTGAATGCCAGAGGAAACATTGACTTTTCCACTTATTTTAGCAACCTGCGCATTTATTTTAGTAACTTACCCACCGCTTCTCCAACTCATTTTTTTTTATTTCATATTTTGATTATCTCTACTCAATAAGATTGATTTTATACGATGGTCTGGATTCCTTTACTTACTGCCCATCCATAGGTTTCTCTCTTATCGTTTGATATAAAAAAAAAAAACAACCAGTCCACGCGCTCGTAAAAAACTCAATCCCGAGCGCCTTTTGCTCTCTTGCTCGCAGTATATCTTTCCAGTCATATTAGATCGATGTAAAGATTGAACGCACACGAAGCGCTATCGCAAAACGACGGGTCGTGAGTCCAAACTTTATCTAGAGAAGCGACTGCATATATAGAGCTTGCTATTCGCCAGCGCACGCGAACATACATATATATACATTACATACTCTATACGAGAGCACCGAAGCAGATAGTGACATAGCGATAACGTGGTGACGGTACACGCGAGAGAATATTGGCCCTTTCTTTGTCTGTAAAGTACGTCCAGTAAGCTTTTTCTCAGTCTTCAAGTGTCCGATTGTGCGAAGAGATTCGACGTGCGACAGCAGCAAGCGAGAGAGCGACGGTGACGACGACTAGACTGAAGCTCGCGCGCAGTTGCCCCGAAGAGCTCACCTTTCTTGAATGCTTTATGAGGAAGGGGGGAAAGAGAACAAAGGAGAGAGCGGACTAACCCTGCGGCTCTCTCTCTCTCTCTTTCTTTTGCTCTCTTTCTACCCGCGCGAGGTGTGTTACACGATCGGTTACGGCTTGCGCGTCCAACTTTTCCCGCTCCTGATGTCCAATTTGTGCTGGGAAAATAGGGAAGGAACTTGAAAGGGGTTTCTTTTTTCTCGCTCGGGGAGAGAGTAAACGAGAGAGAGAGAGAGAGAGAGAGAGAGAGAGAGAGAGCGCCTGAAGGGAAAATCGTCGCTGAAAATTCTTCGTGCATGAAATCAGTAACACGGACGTATGAAAAATCCGTAGGTTAAATTTATTGTATACCCTACTTTTCAAATTTATTTATATTTTAAGATTTTATTTTATTGAGCAAAGATTCTCTCTTTTTCGCTGTCTTTTATCATTTCATAATCTATTTGCGCACTTAATTACCTAGTTTACTTCACGGATTTAATGAAAATATAAGGAATTAATGTTTTTAAAGTGGAGAAAAATTTAATTGTACACTATGTGTATTAAAATCTTTTTAGAAATTTGGTAAGATTTTAAAAGACAGATGTTAAAATATTTTAAAACACGTTTTAAAAATGCCAGTTTTTGTATTTTTTAGCGATTAAAATCTATTACAAAATCCATTGGTACCGGTGATATTCTTATTTTTCAGTTTATTAATACTTGGAGGTCCTATTTTGTAATTGTATCGGGAGCCTAAGATATTTAATATAACTGATAAATCAATCAGAACGCTCGTTTAAAAAATAACTGTCAATATAACGAGTATGGTTACATTGAAATAACGTGAAAGATTATCGACATACTTTATGTTGAAAAAGGGAAAATATTTCTTAAATGAGTTCATTTCTTATATTTACTAATAATAAAAATGTTGTAATAGTACGCTTTTAGTATTGGCATTTTTCAACTTTTACGTAATTTTTTATGATTTCATTAAGTTGATTTTGTGAATGCTTCTTGTCACGATTTCGCCCGACAGGCGACAAATCTAATCGACGCCGGGAAAACTTGGAAAACTTCATTTCCGTGGCTGCGCACGCCATTCCTTAGGAATGTTCCTCTTCAATGTTACTACCATAAAAATCCATTTCACTTGTAAATTGAAAGATCCCTATTTGAATGCGTAAATTAACCATTTTACAGGTGTCGCAGACAACCGCATTATCGTAAGCTTTGTTCTATTCAAATAATTTAGTAACTAAAGAAAAGAATGAAAAAGAATCCATCATTTATTAGAATAATTTTTAAATAGCTTTTTCCTATTGCAAGAGCTTTTCATATTTAAAAAGAATATTTTTTTGATTCCTATATAAAGTTTCATTTTTAAAAGTAATATTGAAATATTTAATTTATTTCATTCTCCGGCTTTGTGATAAGCTTTATGATTCCAATCAATCCGTTTTTTTAGAAAATCTATTAATAATTTAACTTGTTACAGTTTTTAAATAATGGCTTTATGTCTATAAGAATTTTACAATTTTTTTCATATTTTTGAGCGAAAATGTTAAGAATTCACATTAAAGATTTTCATAAGAGAATCTTTAATGTCTTGACCGTTTGATTTTTATTGACTATAAATTATTCTGAAAATAACGTTACGTTTTCATACACAATGATATTGGCTCATATAAAGTGAAATTGCGACACGAGAAATGAAATTAATACAGTACTTTCTTTTATTCGCATCATTCTTTGTTTATGAAACAACATTTCGTACAACTAACTGATTATAGAAAATAGTTATATTATTACATTAAGTATTTCTTTATCTTAATTATTAATTGTTACAATACACCTTTTTATTTTGCTACTTTTCCATTCTACTACTTTTATCTCTAATACAGTTTTTCAATGACTTAAAGTAAAACTTTTATAGAAAAGTTTTAAGTTAAATTTTGCTTGTGTATAATTTTTAGAATTTAAAAATGTTAAATATTAATTTTTCGATTTTCATAAAGGTATAATATAAATTAATTCAAATCAGTTGACCGTAACAAAATTTACCTTAAAGTCACACTAAATGAACCGGTGCATGTATGTGTCGTTAATATCAATAACACCACTCTATCAAAATCTTCAATGACGAGTGGCAAATGACAGCTAAATTGAAGTGGTAGATACTTAATTCTAAAATCCGCGTAAAATTAATCCTATATGGATTTGTCAAAAGAGCTTTATCCCGACAAAACTTCGATAATTAATTTCTTTTACCTGAGGCAATTAATTTAATTAAATGTTATTCTACTGCTTTTCACGCACGAAAGAGTATTAAAGAAGCAAGGAAACAGTGAAACTGACAACTTCGAAAAAAATATTTATTATTTTTCAATAATTTTTTCTCGGATAAATTTATTGTCTTTGAAATTTGTAATTAATCTAAACGGATTACAGACATGTACGCATGTGTATCTCTTGTTCTCTTATTAGTGCAACAGTCTGGACCTTCAGTACTTGGACCTTTTACACGAATCAGAGATACCCTTTGACTGCTTCTCTTTGCGAGCAAAACAATGAAACTTCTCTGCGGTACAGTATGTCCTAATGGCTTACAGTTCGTACTATACTACGCTCATAGCGGGACATTACGCTAGCCCGTCTGAATGCGATGATATCGTAAAGATCAATAATTTCAAAATCATACAGTTTTTTAGATTGCACAGACTATTATTTACGAGACAACTAATGGATTAAAAAGCATTAATTTATTTATAAATTTATTGATTCAGAGATGTATATAAAACTTATGAATCACATTCAAGGTATCTTTGGTACATATAAAGCAATTTTTAGTACTATACATGGTTTAAATCGACATATTCATATAAGATTTATATATATATATATTATTTTTTTTCATAAAGTTTTATCAACAAAATTAAGATGTTGAATTAGGGAAAATTAATGAAAAACTGTGAAATCCGACGAGGAACGTGGGAAAATATTTTTCCATAATTATCAATTCGCTTCATAGCTTTTTATAGTTTTTATAAGGTTCCTTTATTTTTTTCATTAGCCATTATACTACTTGTAAGTCAGCAAAGCACTTTGAGAAGATAACTTTTTAATTCAAGTAATTACTTCTCATTCCAAAAGTGGAAAGTCTGAAAAGACTTTTCTTGCGAAATTTAGGTAATGAGGAGTACGTCGGGGCGCTGATTAAAGTCTGGGCAATATTTAAATAACATAGCATACTATGCGTACTAAGAGCATAAAATACAGTTACAAACTCAAGTACTTATTACAAGATCACAGAGGTAAGTGTAAAAAGTACTCTCATGTTGCATAAAATATTATTTCGTTCACGAGAAATTTTTTTTTCTTACTTCTATTTTACTTGGTTACTACAATCGAAGAAAGAGTGTGTGTGCGTGAATGTGTAAAAGAGAAAAGGAGAAAGTGGAGGGAGCAAGAGAGAATATATAATTGACAGAGAAAAAAATATAGAAAATAGAGTTATAGAAGAGAGACAGAGTGGTGAGTCGAGTTGGGCTGATTATTAATTACTGCTAGTACTTCGTACACCTCAATTATCATACGCTTTCTCTTTAAGAAATAGTAGCCATCAATTGAAACTACTACTTGTCTAGCCCACCGGAGATTTTGATTTTATCTGGAGCACGGCAACCCGGAAATTATACTGCAGAGGATTGGAAAAGCATAAAGCCTGAACAATTAAGTATCGAAAAAAGCGCACATTTCTAGATTTTAAAGATTTTACGATTTACTTGCCACGTGCGAATAAATTTATAGAGGTTTTTTATTTCAATTATCTCAAAATCCGCTCGGAATTTCGAATACAAACAAAACGATTTCAGCAAATAAAAAAAAACAATTTTTTTTTTTCAAAAAACAGTTATAAGTTAATACAAAATTATAGGATCTTATTATTTTAAAAACTGGATATAATACAAGAATAAATCAAAATAAAAAAAGAAATGTCCTGAAACCAGACCTATTTAGTTAAAATCGGCTTAATGAGTCTCGAAATCTATCCACATCCCTCTCCTGACACAAATTATCCATACTGACATTTATTCTCTTACTATATTTCTCTAGCTGGAAGAAAAATAAGGAAAATAAAGAAATGTAAAGAGACGACTTAACTAGATTTTTTAGTTTAAACTTCATAAATTTTATACAATTAGATCGTAAAGCTTGTTTAAGTAACATGATCTAAGTCATCTATTTTGTGTAAGAGGGTAGAAAATACATAAAATTCCATAGAAATATGTACATCTCTATAGCATGATTTACTTTTTTTCTGGGCGCTACCTAAACTATCCAGCATACTTTACCATAGGCCAAGCATAAAAATCTTTAAGATGGATTTTATTCGGTAATAAGTACGCAAAAGAATAAACCAACTACCATACAATACGATTACAGTATGTAAAGATTGATTTAATACTAGAAAAGAAAACTTATTATAATAATTATTAAAGTGGATTTTTTTAATTTGCATGAAATATAATTATCAGCACAATAATATATAGTTAAATTAAAAAGATGAAAGAAAAAACTAAGCATTGTAACATCTCTGAGTCATTATAGTTCAACACAATGTGTATAGAACAAAGCAAGAAGAATATGGGAATACGGATAAATAGACAGATGGGGACAATGCGAACAAAAAATTAGAAAAGAAATGAGGGCATGAATACCGAAAGCGACAAAGCGTCGCTGAAAAATAGAAAAGAGATGATTTTTTGTTACAGTGACTTGTGGAGTTGGGGCGGACTTCGCTTTTCATGGGCACGTGCTTGGCTTTTACGTCTTGTAAGAAAAAAGTTCAATTTATTCCGTAATTATCTACTCAGCTAAATAAAAACCAACGTTAATCGTTACAGGACGAATTAGATAGTAATTTAATCTTTTATTTTATTTCCATCTTTCAGAGCGTTTTCGGCTATCATTTTCTTCTTAGAAATTGAATGGGTGATCAGTTTGTTTGTCCAGAATTGCACAAGGTATATTTTATTGATTACGTATATTACACTATCGCTTTTAGATGATACCTCTATTTTCTGCAACTCCACGAAAACTTCATGTAGGTCTAGATTACTGCAACAATTATTTTTTGCTATTTTTATATTTAATTATAGACGTCGCCTGAATTGTTGACAATTTAATTTCGAGGTACACCTTCAACACATAATTTTTCTGGTGCACTAGAAAGTTTCAAATTATTTAAAGTGTATATACTGCAATATTTTAGTATTATTATTATATTAGATAAAGATATTTTAAAAGCCCTTCCTTTTTAAGCGTGCATCATTCAGAAAGTACCACATTTTAAATTGCAAAAGAGAAAATAAAATTATAGCAGAAACGGGATTTCATGCTCACATATATTTTTATAATAAAATTCTTGATTTTTCATCAATATTTATGTCAACTTAAAGTCGGGTATTACATATACAATATTTAATAATAAATATCAAAAATACGTACTAAGTCTGACTGTTGCTAGAATTTGCTAGAATACACTTATTTCACATTTCCTTTCTTAAAAAGTGATATCCGGAAAGTCAAATCAAATTCAAACCATTAAATAATTAACTAAATCTCATGATTTGCATCATCTGATTAGCTAATGTTCCGCAACCTAAGAAGATACGTCATTTGTTAAAAACCGTCGGGATTTTTACATTAAATTTAGAAAAAAGGGGTATTAAGAAGACATTTAGTCATTTTAAATTGAAAGTAATATTAAATAATAATAAATAATATTCTTATTGTTTCCCGTTATCGACCTTTAAAATTTGATGTCCATAAATATTATTGGTAAAGAGTTTAATTCTTTTTAATAAATTTTCTTTCGTTTAGATACTTATATCCATGATAACTCTAACTGCATGATCGTCATTAAAACATTATTAATGGTTTGATACTTTTACAATACTTTAAGAAATAACGAATGAGAAAAATTATGTGTAAAAAATTTTAATATACTCACTTATATCTTAAAATTCTCATAAATATAGCTCATGCAAATTATGCTTTGAAATTTAATCATCTAAAATTAAAAAAAAATATTTTTTTAAAATTACAAAAACAATTTTCATAATTATTTATATGTATTCAGTATATAAACACGGAAAATAACATCTTACAACATAAACATTTTAACCTTTTAGAGCTTTAGAACAGTAATTTAATAAGTAATAAGTGCATAAAGAGCAGAGAAACTCACATGCCACAATTCTTCCTTTGTATATTATACAACCACTGTAAGATAAAAAGATTTATTTGCATAGTTCATTAAAAATAAACTTTAAGAATCTGTTAAAGTATTATAAAAACTTCAAATAAGTCAAGTTGTTAGTGTTCAATATTAATACTATTTGAATATCGTTTAAATTTTATGTTTAATATAAGCGGATGAATGTAATCTAAAAAAATATAAAAAATAATTATAATTAGAGCGAGTATGTTAATGTAATAATAAAAATTATATAATTGAAACTTTTATTTCAATAATATCACAGCTTTTTAATCTTCCTTAATATTTTAAAAATCTGTGAATCATTACATCCGAATTATTTTTCTTTGATATCGAAACATATCACATATTATCGTAAGAACTATTATACATACGTGAAAAATGAGGATACAAGTTTATATTGATAGACGCAATCAGGCTATCCATGAAAAATGGTAGTGCTATTTCCGCTTGTTCAACGATGCAAAAAATCATACCAATTGTCAAAGAAAATTTTATGCTCATGCGTAAATGATCGATGACAGTATTTTATTTCTTATACTATATAAGGGACTGATGCCGTTGTAAAACTAATAAGTTATAGATTATAATATTAATAAGCTCCTGTCTCGGTAAAGAATAAATGGTAATTTTTTACTTTAAATTTTAAAGTAATTTGCAAGAATCTAATAAAAAATTCATTTTACTGCAAACTATTTACTTTTATAAATAAAAATAATAAAAGTAAATTCCGGTAAATTAATATTGCATAACACGAGATTTACAGTATATACATTTTAATTTATATAAACATTTCACGTCATAGTTTATAAGCCAGTACAAATGTCAGTAATAATTAATGAACGTCAACTACTTTCTCAGCACGTTCCAAGCATTCAACTTATTTTAGGACACGTAGCCCAAGGCATGCAGTTTTCTTTGGAACCCAGGTGTCTTTACTTTTCATGATTTCTCGTATCCACGCCTTTTGGAACCAAAACAAATTTTTTTTTCAAGTTTTAAACTAAAGATCAACCTTATAAAATATGTAAAAGAACGTTTTTTAAAGAACATTATTTAAATTATAATGTGGTACTTATAAAGACTAAATATATAAAAGTTTTTTTTACATTATTAAATAAATTATGTGTCATTCATCAAATACTTTTAAAAGAATGCAATAAGAATAACTATTAAGGAGGCTGAAAAAATCATAGATAATACTTCAAACTCAAGTAACTTCTGAAGGCATTAACATTTTGTAATTCTGAAAAAGATCTGAAAAGCTCTCGCTTTTATATTTTCTGTTTACCAAAGTTCATATCGACTTGTTTTTGGTGGAATAATTCAAAACCAAACTAGAGATATTTTTAAGCATTTTTTAAAAGTCGAATTATTACCAGCAAAAATAATACTATCAAATCAAGCTTGTACTTATTGTTTTTATATTTAGAAAGGCCTAAAAAAATCAGAAAAACTTTGTCCGATGAGTGTGCCTTCAAAAAAATAATGTTTTCTGTTTGAGATGTAAAAGAAAAATAATCTGAAGAATGACTGATTTCTACATTGGACAGATACTTGCCTTCGGAGCGCTCCCGCGCTCCTTGATATATTTCTTTATTTCTAGCACTATATATATTTTTCGCGACTTTTTGAAAAATAATTTGAAAAACATCTTTATTACTTATCTCTTTAAGAAGTGATGCAATCAATGTGATTAAAAAGATGGCAAACGAAAAATTTAATTGTTTAAACCGATTACATGTACATTTTTGCTATATATAAATTTTCTATTCGCTTAAATAATCCGCTGAAATGCAGGAAGAATGTTAAAGTACTGAAATCGTTTAGCACGAATTTACAATTACATCGGAAGCTTCTTCCCCTGGTAGAAAATGTAGTTAAGACCTCGATCACGCTTCCTTTCATCATTATGTCGTACCGTTGCGTCGACGGGATACTTGCAAGGCTTGCCTTCTTCTCTATGGTATTAAAGATCTTGACGCTTTAAAAGCGGATCTACTATAACAATATTTACGCGCATACTTCAAGTACAAATTAATATATATGAAGTTGTATGCTTAATGTTATAAAGACTGACAGTTATATTACTCTTGTGCGAGAGAGGTTGAAATATGCCGTAGTTTAACATAACTATGTTACATCAAGTGAGTTTACTTAATTGATTTCGCGTCTCTTATTGTAGATTCTGAAGATGCACTAGTCTTTTCTTATATACTAGCAACGTAACAGTGAGACAAAATTACATTTGTTTATATTAATTTTTAATTAAGCTTTACATCAAAGAAATTCTTTCAACCCTTTGAAGAATAAATTTTTTTAATGATCAAATCTTTGTGAAATCAAGAAGCAAAGCAGCGCTTCGATAGTAAGTTTAATTATGCAGGGCTTTTTGTGATCGCTGATACGAACCCGTTATCAGATTTTGAAAACTTCAAAAACTATTTACTAATGTATAACATTTACAACAAATATTTATGTCTACTTTAACTATTTTCTTATGTTCTTTTATTATAATTGATAACTGAGAATTAGAAAAAACCTGGTCTAATAGCACCAACTGCAAAGTAAATCATTAATATGTAAAGAAATCAAGGTGGTAACATGAGTTACCACCATGCTTCAAAGGGTTGGAAATAAAATCGATTTTTATTTATAATTCTAAGGATTTTTAATATGATACGAAATTTAATATAACAACAGTTTTAAGATATTAAAAAATATCAATAGAAAAGAAAGGCCTCTATACCTACATAGGATTATGGTACTATATAGGTATATCGTATGAACGTTTTATTTATAATTTTAATGAACATATTCAGTTTTATATCAAGACATATTGATTTTATGAATAAATTATCTGTTCTAAGGAAGTTGTGATGCTATGTAAATTAAATATAATACCAAAATCGCATAAAACACGGTCAATATTTCGGTGAATCTATTTCTAATACGTCCGTCTGATCAGAGGTGCAAATACAATTTTTATATATACTGCTTCTAAACTCTTACTTTTAACAATAATTTCTCAAATCTAATTTGTTAATTCTCAAAGACGATTATACTTCTAAAATTTGTATAATTTATTAAAAAATTTATGAAATTTACTAAAATAGATTAAATAATCCAAAAATATTTAAATATACTTTTATAACTTATTAATTTATTTTCTCACATAATCTCTACTGTTACATATACTCTCTTTACAATAATTTCGTGACGAGCTTTCCTGTCAATACCCCGATTCAGGCTCCGTACAACGTGATTGAAAAGTTTGCATTGATAGCGAAATACTATATTGCGCTCCATTGCAGCGGTATCGGGATGTGCCCTTTTACTTCTCAACCTCGGCTAACGGGTGTAAAAATCTCACTCAGCAACACGCGCGTGTATGTGTCTCTATGTACCTATATATATATATATATGCGTATGTGTCTTTGGCAGGAACGAGGAGAGCTTCGGAGTGCGCTGCTGGTCCGTGACACTTGCTGCAACAAGCGGCTGGCGGCGAGGATTGTTTTATCTGCCGGTCGCCGGCATCCTAGTTTGGAAGCCCTACCAGCTTTGGCTCTCCTTTTTCGACGGTACGAGTATGCGCATATACAACGCAATATCACTAGAGCTCTATAGTGAGATAGCACCTGCGGTTCTTGGCTTTCTACTTCGAGCATTGCCAAATTCTTAATCACGCTATGCTACAGTCGTGTGATGATTAACAGTAACACTATAATAGTTCAAATAGTTTTTACCGAGCCGAATATAGGCTTCAATTTTCCAAATGATTTTCCATTTTAATATATTGTTTGAATATCATTAAAGCTTTGGTAAACTGCAAAACGTTTAAAGGAAATCAATAATTTAATAGAAATAATATAATTGAGTATTTTAATTACCTGTTTGCTGAAATTATGAATTAATTATCCTGGTAGAAATGTTAACCATAAATTATATATTTGTTATCTTATTTTATGATTAAGAACAATAATCTACATTTATTTATTAATTATTTACGAATTTAAAATACATTTTGGCATTTACATTAAATAACATTCATATTTTAACTACAAGTAATACTTTTAGGTACATTGTGCTATTGTTGCAAATCGGTTTTTATCAATTATGCTTCCATTTGGTTAATAGATTAACTATAAAATATGGTTAATTTTCTACTAGTAGTACCCGTTTTCGGTAGTGTAATAGTTACATATAAAAAATGAGAATTTATTTACTGCATAAAAAGACAAGATGAAAGAATATTACTCGAGATTAATTAACTCGTTTGAGATTGACTGTTGATTGCTTATACATAGAAAACTATATATATAAACTGGAAAAGGACGGAACGACAAAAAGTAATAACACTAGTGGGTATTCATTGATTTACTGGAGTGGTATCCCAGAGTTGTTTTCTTTTTAATAAATATTATAGATTTTAATTAGCAAAGTAACAAATGATAAATTTCTATGAAAAATGTCCTTTTGTTTGTAATAATATATATAACCTCCTAATATTGTATTGCACGTATAATGATAAATATTTTTATCGCATTGATGAAGACATTATTGAATCTACCTTGAACGGTTATGTTTTATAATACTCTTAGAAACGGATAAAAACACGTTTACTTTATTATCATAAATTTTAATAGACTGACCTGGTAATCAAATATTTATTACCAATAAAACTTTACTGCATTGCTCTCTCAATATTTAGTGACCTTTAAAATGTTATCGACGATCTGTAATTTCCGTTCTCTTCTAGAGCGAATGAAAACATTAATTAATAATCAAACTGAATGACGTTTAACAATGTTTCGAACTTTCAGCTGGACTTCTAGTTATTTTAACGTTGATGCATGCAGCGCTGAGTGCACTGGATTATCACGCGACGTGTCAGTGCCATCAAACGGCGCACTCGATGGGCGAAAGTCTTTTAAATGCAACGCCCGAATGCTATAATCACTTCGAGGAAGTTTTGGTAATTATGCATGTGAAATCCCTTATTTATTATACATTCATTTTTGGTTTCTTAAAAATCCAAATATTAAAATATACCAAAACGAATATTAATATAATACGATTTATCTGCATTCATGGGCAAATAACAATTGACTTTTTTCACATATCCAAGTCTATTAATCGCCTGTTTCATTTGCAAAGTTTTTTTTTAGCACTAATAACTTTTTTTCATTTGTATGTAAATTCACATCTGTGTTACGAAGTAAAACGGTTGTGGGGTTAGTGAGTGTGCAAAGCGACGGTAAGGGAAAGCAGATAAACACCAGTTGACACGGTTAAGCTTCGCGGCTGACCGCTCGTGTCGCGACTTAACCGGGTCTTTTTTCCAAGCTGCCGGTAAACGGGATAAAAGGACTTACATAAATGTAGCCGCTGAGCGGTTCATGTAAGACTCTCTACTCTCTCTGAATCTGGTTTTTCCTAGGATTCTTTTGAAGTTGTTTCAGTTGCATTGGGGACAGCAGCCTAAGCCTTGCGATTGCAGAAAGTTTGAAAAATTGTATACATGCACTGTGTCTTAACCAAAACTCTGATAGTATACAATACATATACATATATACGCTTCTCTTATTATGAGTCAAGGTCATGGCCATTTTTTTTCTTATATCTTGCAATGCACATGACAAAACATCTTGAGCCATCAAAGATGATCGAGGAATACAATTTTTTGAAAATTCTCATAATTATAAATAATGCTTAAAGCAAGCCGCAAAAATATCCATTTATTAATTTGAAGAAAAATAAAGAAAATGAACTTTCATAAATATTTCAAAATATAATCTGAACACTCTTTCACTGAAAATAAATAATGTGCCTTTATTTTCGAAATCTTTTTTGCACTTTATACAACGTATAAATTACTTCAAAAACAGATTTTCTTGTTTACTTAAACCGAATTTATAAATCCAACTTGTCCATGCTTTCATATATACTGCAGCAACTACGAATATTTAAAATTAGATCATTATTAAAGTACTCTTTATATACTTTATGATTATTAATTATAAAATATTTCCGTTACTTATAGACGACATAAAGAAGTACATTGAAGATAATGCCATTGAGGGATTTAAAAACGACAAATGTTGCTTTTACGTATTTAATTATTCTTTGCATAATAAATAAATCTCGTTTATGCATTATGAAAGCAAAAGCTTTTATTAATATGCTGCAGACACTACGTTGAATAATCAAAGTAAATCTAAACTTCAGCGTCTGTAAAATGATTTTAAATCTCACAACATTTCCAAAGAGCATTTCAGTTAATTTTTCCAGGACATAAATGTTGCTCTATTTTATTTTCAACTAATGTTAAAATTTTTACAGCTATAGTCATACCTATTTATAATTATATAATTTATACCAAAACTACGTCAAATGTTCAGTAATTAACACAGTTAATTTTTCTACTAATTACGAGTAGCATGTTTATATATTGTTACGTACGTGAGAATTAAAGAATAAAGCAAGAAAAAGGGATACGACGAGATAGACGCGAACCGACGGACCCGCAGTTTGTAATCTTGCGCTCAACCGCTGAGCTAGCATTGCGATGCCATGTCGGGTGCATCGCAAGATAAGAGTTGTTCTTTTGCTGAGTTGACGATCTCTCGTCTTTTACGTTGTCTAAACCTCCGTGACAATATATAAATAAATTATATTAATGAGATCCACATTTCCATTTTGCGTATCCACTGCTTCAGCACACATAAATTTTTTTAATATAAAGTTACGAAAATTTCATTACATCAGTAAAAAAAAAGGTTATTAATCGATACAATTTCGAAGAATACTTTAAAATATTATATCTATTTATGTTGAATAAATATAACTAGCTAGAAAAGTCAAGGAAAGCATACATTTGTATAGACAGTTTGTACTTTCATATTAGCTAAAAGTACTTTCATTCATATCAAGTACTTATATACAAATCATAAGGTGTTATCTGAATAACAAATAAGATTTCGTAATATAACCATTATTGATTATCATATTCCATGTCAGGAATAACTGGTTAATTAATTTAAATGTTAAATGGAATTCATTGAGCCTTAGGGCTATACTACATATAATATAACCTTTATTTATCAATTAGCGTTTTATGTCAGATACATGTCAATAACATTATGATTACACATTAGTATAAAATTCCTGTTAAAATAAAAAAAATTAATATAGAAAATTTCGTATATGGCATAACGTTCAATACAATCAATATCACGAATAACAATATACACAGATGAACGTGATTTTTCAATAATTTCTGCAATATTTCAAATATCACGTACATATAAAATTAAATGAAATTCAATTATGTTTTCTCTCTACGTACACTCTTAAAAATCGAGTAAAATTTAATTAATTATTTCCAATGACACATAGTGGCGACAGAATTGAACGAATATCGATTTCCTCGAGTACTTTCAGTTTTCCGAATTCCCGTACTAATTCTTTTTCAAATTCTATCAGTCCTCTGTCCGCGTAACTAATGAAAAAAAAACAGAATTCATTGAGAAAAAAAAGAATATTGAACAAGGCAACGCGCGCAGTCACTCACTCACCGAACACACGGGACTGATACACAGGTGACGGAAGTACTGGACGACTACGTGCCTTCCAGCCGGCCGCCAACGATGCTGATGGGCTACGGGGGTGAATGTGACCCGGGAACCCGGGACATGTGACGAGAGCGACGGCCCTCCTGGGCCAGCGAGACCGACGAGGACAGCGAACCCGAGCCCCAGCCAACCTGTCAAATCGCCACGGTCTCCTAAAAAAAAAGGTCGTTTGTATTCATGGCTAGCCGCTTCATTATGTTTTTGATTGCACCCTAGTATCCCGCCACGCACGCGCTACGTGTCCTCCCCCCGTGCCCTGCCAACCTCACTCATTATATAATAACAATGCGTTGCACGATTTGCTTCGATCAATTCATGGGCCTCGTTATAACCGTGTAATTTTCTAGTTTTTCGATTGATTGACAAGGAAAATTATTGTTCGAAATTACAGTTTTTAAATTTTAATTTATTATTAATATTTATAATAGGCTCTTTTAACGTCTGGTAAATATTGCTATTCATTTTACTCGACAAA
The DNA here is from genome assembly GCA_036873485.1 of Torymus texanus. Lineage (NCBI taxonomy): Eukaryota > Metazoa > Arthropoda > Insecta > Hymenoptera > Torymidae > Torymus > Torymus texanus. Next base: position 43,324 of record JAYJLV010067096.1, read on the forward strand.
ATTAAAAAAATTAATATTCTATCATACTTTTTCTTCAAGCCTTGAATATAAAGTTGAATTGTATTCTTAATCTACGTAATCAGAAGGTTTGTGTTCTCTTACATCATCAGAGATCAATAAAAACTCTCATTCGCTTGTGTGAAAACAAATAATAAAGTTTTCTAATGGTTCTGTATAAAATGCATCAATCCTTATCTTGTACCCTTCGAAGGAAGCTTCAAACGAACCCACATAAAATTGAAAACTTTTTAAGTACAGTTGAGAAATACATAAGTAAATATAATGTTCAAAGTTTACAAATTTTATCTGCTTTTATAATCGGAAAAACAATGTAGGAAGTAGCAAATATCACGTAAGGCATTGGAATCCCGCCAAAAGAATAGCTTTTCGATCCACTCTGCTTAGAATAGAAATAAAGTATTATCCAATGTATTACGAATTTTATTAATATCAAAAATTTTTTTATTGCTTTTGTATTTGATAAACGATTTTATCCGCTAATAATTAAATATTATTTGTACAGAAAATGATGTTCTTGCACCATCCATGGATTCTTACAACTGAGAATATTCACCTACGAAGTGTGCCAAAAGATATTTGTTTCTAACTGTTCGCAAAGGACGTTTTGAAAGCCATACATGTATAACGAATGCAAAGTATAGGCATTATAAACTTTGCTGTTTTGTAAGTTAAAATTTACAAATTTATTTATCAAAACGTTTGTTTTATAAATATGAATTTGTAAAATAATTAGAAGCAAAATATATATTATTGTAAGTAATATCAAAGAATATAGACGCATATAGAAGAACACTTCTTATAGGCGGGTAGTGCAACACCGCCGTAACACGTAAAGCCTATACTAAACTATAGATGTTACCCACAGATTACATTGGGAG
>JAYJLV010067097.1:5247-16318 GCA_036873485.1 Torymus texanus
TTTACAGTTTCTTACACTTATATTAACATTTTTTTATAATAAAACGAATATTTGATAGATGAATTGGAAAACGAATAAATATTACTTTTAGTTATTTACAGTTTTTTTATAATTATTAACATTAAATTAATATTTTTTACCTTCGGTCTGTATAGTTGCTCACGCGATTAAAGCTGCATCCGCGTATTGTGGCAATTCTTTACAAGAGCTTGCATGTACTGCGAGGTTGTACAGTGAGTCTTGACAGAAAAATTGAATTAGCTTGTAATTTTTTTTTTTTTTTTTCAATAAATAAGTACGATTGCATATATAAATAAACATTCCGAAAGTCTTGGGTGCCGTTAAGGTGGCTTTACAATGGTGGGCCTTACTTATATCTGGTCCCACAAGAGAAATGTTATTTTACATAAAAAATATTACAAGAATAGTTTGATCAAGATACTTATAGATAAAATCTATATATAGATATAAGAATATGTAAAGATCCGTAAATCTGCAGATGTAAACAAATGTATCTTACGTAATTGGAACATAAATTTACATTTATATACATTTATATTTTTGTTACAGAAATTTACACTTATTTATATTTGTAAATATTTTTCTACACATATATGGATAAATATATACATCCAGTCTTAAAAAAATAATGAGCCACATTACAACATTTAATATACAATAATTTGATTGATTGGCATGTAACAGCGGCTGCAGAATTTATTATTTTTGAATGTTTGAGACTAAAGTTTCAAGCTATAATAGTATTTGAATATAATAAATAATTAAAATTGTATCGAAAATACGCAGTAAACTTTTATACTTATTTCGATGAATGGTTGGTACTCAACTGTAAACTATCATAAAATTGCTAGTGTTGTTAATCTAAATAATGTAAATAAAAGCTCGTTCAATTTTCAACATTGTACTTATTTAAAACTTCTTAAGAATCTGTGGCTGCCTGGAATAACCGAATAATAAGTGACATATTTTTTAAAATCGATTTTATGCGATTTTTTGTACTTTGAAATAGTAGCCCTCTATCATGCAATAAGAACAAATAATAGTAAGGTGCACTCCTTTTCTTGAATAAACAAAAGAAAATCCACTAAAATTTTGTTTATTCCCAGAAAAACTATATAGTGAAAGTCGCTTTCTGACACACAACCACCAACTTATCTTGTAACTATGGTAATAAATATGTTATTCAAATATGAAATCATCTAATCTAAAAACTCCGTTTTCTCGTAATCCTAAAAAGTTGAGATATTTCGTTATTCCGGAGATCCATGGATATATAGTTACTGTATGAGAGTTTTTTCAAAAATTCCTTTTAAAATAAAGCTAAAAATGTCCGGAACTTATTCAGTATCATAGAGCATTTAATATTGCAGTTTCTTGAGATTTTATATCTAGAACAAATCTCGAAGTTTCAGTTGAATATTCGAATTCCTGAATCTCTCCTATAGACAATCCATGTTTGCGTTATTTTACTTTTATGTATTATCCCCTTTATCGATACTATTACTTTCCACTTTTAGCATAATTTTGCAGCTTTTTGGCTATAAGCAGTTTTTTTGCACAATCAAAAAATTTTAAGAATTGTTCATTTTCATCTTATCTCGTAGTATGAAGTATGATTTGTGTATCATTTGTCTAAATTTCTCGAGTCATTGTCGGCACCTGCAGATCTTATGCGTTCTAAAATTGTTATATGTCTTGTTGTAAAATATGCAATTCATTAAAGGTCAGCAGTTTTCATCCAGAAAATTTGAATCCTATTATAGACTAAAAGGTAAGTATTTTTATGTATGAGTAATTTCACCAAATTTTTCAAATTTGAACTACAGACAAATTGAAAAAAAAATTTAAGAGCTCAGTTTCATATGAGCTTTATTTCTTCCTTTGTAGACCTCAAATAGTGCAAAAGTGATAGCGCTACTCATTTATTTTAAAGTAATGTTTTTACAGGATAATTTATACTTAAGCAATAATATCAGATGCATACAATTACATTTTCGGTGGGATGAATTCGAGCTTTAGCATAAATCATCATGGATCGGCTATTGACCAAATTGATTAGAGAGATGCTTTAATACACTAAGATGTAAAGAGTACCCTTATGCCCGTGGTACCAACTTTATTTTTTTTCTAAATGAAGCATCAGCCTTTGGAGTCAAATGTGTGTCTATTCGATCAAAAATAATTTTATACAATGCAGTGGAAAAAATTAAAGGGTACAAAGATATATTTAGGTCTTGCTTAGTTCTCATTCAGTATGAAAATTATGACTCATAAAAAAAACCTTATCTGAGGAACCGGTTTTTGAAGGTGTTTTCTCAGAAGCAGGTTGACAAATGCGTTATCTCCTTGCAATGATGTTTTTCGCTTCTTTTTATATTGACAACCAATAACAAATTAAACCACTAAATAAAGAGTTATTCACTATTATGAAAACTCGAAAACGTGTAAAAATTGAATGATTAATCATTTTTCACGAAATTGTAAAGTGAAGCAAAAAAGGTCAAGGCTCGAGATAACGTATTTTCAACCTACTTCTGAGATAATGACTTTTATAACAATATTTTACAGTAAAATTTACTAATATAATATGATTAATAATGCTAATAATACTAAAATATAGTATCAATAACTAATAAAATATGTATATTTTACTCAAAAGAATAGAAATCGTAATATATTTTGACAACTATACGATATAGTCGCAGTCACTGTACATTTTTCTGAGTGTTATACGCACGCTTTAACCTACACGGTATACGTTCATAATATAAAAACTTTTTCCATTAGAATATTATCAAACATTATAATACATACCCAAACAGAAATAATAAATGCAAAATAATGTAAAAATAGTGTTAAAAAAGTGTTAAGAAAATAAAATTAATTTTAATTAATTTATTATTTACACTTAATTCAGTTGGTCTTAAAAACTATTAGATAAATTATAAGAAAAATTTTAGAATTTGGACGTAAAGATAATTAACAAGCAACTCCTAATACATGGAGTATGCTCATATACCGAACAACGCACAGAGTGCAAGCTCTTGCAAAGGGTTGCCACAATACGCGGATGCAGCTTCAATCGCACGAGCGACTATACAGATCTAATGCAAAAAACATGTCGACCGCGGGGAAAGTAGAAACCGAAATCAATGTCAGCGGAGATGCGCGCCATGATAAAAGCGACGCGAGCATTACTCTCTTATACGGCCACCGCCCGCCGTGATACATCGTATAGTTATTATTGTATATCATGTGTATATGTACATACTCGTAAAAAGCGATTTTCTTCGTGTGACGAGACAGATTTTCGCTTATCCATATCTTCGATGAGTATCATTGAGAATTTGTAATCAATGGGAGTTAGTTACTGTAGACAGCGATGAGAAATTTGAAATCATCAATCCACATTCTTTTATTTGGGCCTAATGTCCAAATTGAGGATTTCATAATGGTACGTTTCAGCATGGAATGTAGCAATACTAATGGGAAAATTTGCAAAATGAAAATGTTTTAGAAAATTAACGGATCTAAACTTTTAGTATTTCTTTCCTAATAATATTGAAAGGATATAACTAAAAAAAACTTGAAAAATATTTGAACACTGTATGTCGTTTTTGAATGATAAATATTTGTTATATTAACTATTTTCTTAACAGCTGGAATCAAAACTTACAAGGTAAATCAAATTTATACTGTAGTTATATATGCTTTATAAAGCCATCATTGACTTTTTCTAGTTCTTTTCAGATTCGAAAATATTTATTATGTATAATAATAATAATGATAATAATATATAATATATATATATATAATAATATCTTCTAACGTATAATGTACACAGAAATTTAACGATTTTGTAAAGATATTATTTTTGGAAAACGCCTTAGCGAAAATCTTTTTGTTAAAACATGTTAAAAACTGTTTGAAAATGTAGAATATAGGAGTACTGTATCCTGTATCCTACATTCCTATAGAATATAGGATTTTGGACGTCATTAATTGTTTATAATGGATCGTAACATTTTTAACAGTTCATAATATTCATTAATTGTTATTATTAGTATGATAAAAACTAAAAGTATTAATTAATATGATTAATTGTGAATTGACTATTATGATTATAATAATATAGCTATAAAATAATTGTTAATTATCATTATCAATAATAAGAATTTATAAATTACGAAATTTTTCTTGAATATCAAATATAAATTTCAAAATTATTTTAAATTGTTTGAAACTGTATCAAACTATAATAATTAGAAAAAATGTGTCCAGAATTCTACAGTTATAAACAGTTATCACCTGTTACTAACATCTATCAGTTTAAAATTAAATACACTTCATAGAAAAGAATACATTGAAGAATCAACTAATATTGAGCTTCATTTATCTGCCTGAAATCGTATTCCAAAGTTTTGTCCACGTATTTGGTTTCCACCATCTCGGATTGTAGAACTGAAATGTAGAATCGTTTAATTGAGTTTCTAGCACATACCATACACTTTGACAATCGCGCTGATGCACTACTTTACCGGCACATTTTATTTTTTTTATCCTATTTAAAAACATTTTATACAGAAAAAAATCCTTTGCGCTCTCCAAAATGCTATTAAGTATACCTTATTAAATTTTCAAATCATTCGACCCATTCGATTTTTCCAAAACCGAATACTTAATACGATATACTTAATAGCATTTCGGAGGGTATTGTTAATATTTTTTTACAACGGTTCTTTAACGATTGATTCATGAAGTTTTTTATATTTCATTTATAGCAAATATGACTAAAAATTAAATCCTTTTTGTGTGATTAATGTAAAGGTAATTAAAAATGCATGGAATAGATGATATTAAATAATTTGACTTATTTATAATAAAAATTAGCTCGAGTAATTAACAAACTACATCGACGCATACTTAAAAAAATGTGTATAAAGGTGAATTATTTTTCTACAAATTTGTGATCTACGTTTATGTGTTTTTATACGTAAGTGAGGAATTGTTGTAGCAAAAATAAAAATTTATTTTGTCAATGTCAACTATTGACACAGCATTTTCTACCGTCCAGTCATGTTCATATTGCAAGGAGGCTAACATCACTAGACAAAATATTAGTCTTTTCTGAAAAAATCGGCGTGAGAACTATACGACAAAATATGGTAAAACTACGTTAAAACTTAGCACAAGAATTACGTTTGTAGAAAATGCGGGTGTGTATAATGTGCTCAATGTTTCTAAAGGTTTCGCCTCCCAGTAATCGGATATTGCCGTTAGGGACTTCGAGTTTCCCCGAAAATGTCTGTACAGTATCTGCGATATTAGTATACTATACTCCAGCAGAATTGCCAGCACGTGAAAAGTAACTTAATCGTCGTGAATTTTTAAAAAAAATTTATTTATGAATTTCTATATATTATACTGGTTTCTTTCCTTTTTTTGTTTGAAGTTTCATCGAGATTTATTTATTTATAGTATTTCAATAAGTCTTACAATTATGATCTGTCTTTTTAAAATATGTATCATCATACCATAATTCTTACGATTATTTAATTAATGTTGAAAATATCTAACAATACAGTTTGATTAAAAATTCTGATGAAGCTGAATTGATCAATCAGTATTGTTTCTTATCTGACTAACGTCAAAACTCTGCTTTGTTGAAATTGGAAATAAGAATGAATTATAAAAGAATTAAATATTAATTGTATTAGTTTTTTAATCTTTATCGTTTGTATAGGTATATAAAATTTGGCATAAGAAGATTAAGAAAACTTAGCAGAATATTTCACGTTTCGAATTATAGAGTTTTTGCACACAAAATTAGTTATCTAAATTTTATTAAAATAACAAATTTATTCATTAAGTCCAAGTTATTTATTTAAATTAATAAGTTTATGTGATAGAATGACTTGTTAATATGAAAATTAATTTAGGTTTAATATGATATAAATAATAATTATAGAGTTTCTTTTATAAACAATAAAATCGTCAATAATACCTAAAAATTCAATTTATACAATTGAAGAGTTCAGGATATTCTGTTTTAAAATAATAAAATAAAAAAGGTTTCAACTGATGTTTTAGCTTGGTAAGTGAATATATATATATTGACAAAAGCTTTGATGGTAACTATATTAATGTTCCTAAAAATTGACGTAGTATGAACGATAAAAAGTGCTACATAATAAAGTAAGTTTGGCTTACAACTCAATTCAAAATAATGTCAAAGTTTATTTGTTATTCTGCACATTATTGTATAGTATTAACTAAATACATAATAAAGTAGTGTATATGGTAGAATAATATTAATATTTTTATAGTTTAGGTCACATTAGTTTGATTTCACGATAGAAATTCACCATCAACGAATCCAACAACTCCGTAACATTATAAAAATACCAGTACATTTACAAATTCACAGTCGAAAAATCTGTTAATCATCGGCTTCATAAAGCAAGGGGACGAAAAACTAGCCTATATATTGTACAAGCGAGGGAAAAGCTTTCTATGCGCGCTGAAAGAACGCTCGCCGGCTTATATATACATATGTGTGTGTGTGTGTGTGTGTGTGTAGAACAAGTGTGGGGCTGGTGTGCGCGCGCTCGCGTGGATCTTCCGTACCGGTAAATTATTGATTTTTCACGGGAACAGGTTTCCAAGGTTACGGATGGATCGAGTGGTCGCTGCCGCGCCACGCCACCACTACTATAACCACCGAACCGCCGCGCCACCGAGCAAGTGAGAGAAGGAGAGAGAGAGAATATAGAGTACATGTATGCCGTGTAGCGGCGTGCTTTTTTCGCCGCGAGTTTGACTTACTTTTCCGCGTCTTCGTTAGCGGCACGCCAGAGAAAGTTGAAGGGGTTAAAAGTGCGTTAAAGCTTTCTCTCCCTTTCTCTCCCTCCACGTGGATCCCTTTACGAGTGAAATTCCCTTTTGAGGGTGACATAGTTTCTCGGATTTGTTCCAATGGTTGTTTAGTATAGTTGGGTGATTATTAAGAGCGGGAGTTATTATGAAGCGAAAGATTCTGCGCTCGTTAGTGTTTGAATGTCGATGTGCTTTTTTGCATCGTACATTTAATGGAACGAATATTTTTAGAGATATTTGAGAAAAAGAATAGATATTGAGTTATTGGTAGACGAAATGTTATTAATTAATGAAATAGCGATAATATGTAATAAAAAATTATTAAACCGTATTTACTATGGATAATGGCTGATTTGTAAATGTGCTCTCTAATCAAAATCATCCAATCGATTTACATACCTTTTAATTTCATTATTTCAAAATTAATTACAGTATATCTTTATAAGTAATATAAAAATTTAGTTTTTCGTTATTTAGAAAACATTTTCCATTTAACACTCAATTAACATTTCGATATAATGTTACAGTTGCCTAGATTTAATAAATTCTATATCAATTTGATTTTTTTACTAAAAATTAAAATTAGAAAAACAATTTTTGTCTAAAAGTCTGTAATCAAATGTATACATGTATTATTTAACTCTTTGACTTAAGTTATAGTGAAATAAAAATGATTTTTATGAATTTTAAATTACCAATAGGAAATTTAAAAAATATCTGTAACTTATTGTTTTAATATCTTTCTAAAGTTTTTCGGAAACACAATATAATCTACACGTTAAAATTAAAAAAATATCTCTCATTATATTTTATTTTTGATTTATATCACCGATTTTATTTATTAAATATTTCTTGAAGCACTTTAAAGAATCAAAGGCTGTAGAAGAATATCTAAAAATTTGAAACCAAGTTTGAGCGAGAAATGCTTATGAGAACAAACGAAACTCGTAATTTTATATCTTTAATATATTTAGACTTAGAATGCATTCCCCTCTTACACCTTGCTTATATACTCACATAATTGTTTTATCATTACAGCAAGCTCCTTAATTATCCAAAATTATAGACCTTATACCGATTAACAAAAAAAAAAGTTCATCGTTTCTAAAACTTTTCATATACATTTCTATGAGAAATAGTTCAATATAATCCCGCCTGAAATAATTCAAAATGAGCTCGCTAAAAAAAACCATTTATAATACCCGCTACATCCTGCACATTTCTACAACGTAGAGTTGAAAAAAACCTACGCTCGGCGGCTATAACGAACGCAAGAATCGAAGTGAAACTCCGTGCAATACATATACACACGCTGCTCACATACGGAGATCGATCCTGTCCCGCCCGAAATCCGAGCTGAAATCAAAGTCCACCTCTCCTCGTCTATACCTGTAGCATATAGTATACGACTATACGCACCGTTTTTTTTTATTCGCACAGATCCTTTCCTCTGCTCGCGCCTCCTCATTGTCGAGCGCAAAAAAGCGGGTCAAAAGTGGTATGGCGCCGTGCGCGCGCTCGCATCGATTTTTCGTCGACGCGTGCAGCTGCGCGTGTATATACACACACACACACTTATTCTACGGTGTAACCCTTTTTCTATATGTATGGAGGAACGAGAGGACAGACTCGTCATGGTTTTTCGCGATTTTTCGGTTCTTGTTCGAACACCAATGCGAGAGATCGAGATTGTTGAGGCTTCGCCGGGTTGTCTCCAATTCCGCTTTGCGATTTGTTGAGGTTTTTCGGGAACTGTGAGACTTGTTTAATTTTTTTTTTCGGTGATGACCAAGATGTAGATTTCTTGAATGAAAATTACATGAATATAAACGTGAAAATCAACATTATTTTATAAATTAAGATTCGAACGTTTATTTGGTTATAAAATTTTGTCATGCACTGAGTGTATGTAAATACTATACTGAGAAATTTTTTTAAGTGATTCTATTAGCATTTTCACGAGACATGAGCGTTTAAAAATTAGATCACAATTACAAAAATGCAGATTCCTACTTACCGGCGTTAAGGTTTTTATTTAATTAAATAATTTTTAGGAATTGTTCGTATCTACTTATAAGTATTAGTATTCACAGACAATAATAGATACGTAAAAAAATTATGTTGGTATATTTTCACATCACTTTAAGGTGATTTTTTAGTATAATTACACTTTATCAAACTATATACAAAACGGCAGAAATGACAACTAAGAGGTGGAAATAGACAAACTAATGTGTTTAATTCAAATGAAAAAAATTTTAAAAAGATTTGCTCTTACAATTAGATTTTGTCGAATTTCAATTAAAATCTGACATTCAACATGGTCTCTGAATGTCAGAAATATTGTCAAATACGTCAGTGGTACTGTTCTGCTCTTATCAGTCCAACGAAAGACACATGCTGGTCCCGCATTGTAAAATATTTCACAGTTTAACATTGCTTGGGGTAGTATAAAGAGCAGCGCAAATCACTAATACCCATTTTAATGTTTTTAATTTAAAAGACTTCAAATTGGATTACTAAAAATTGTTAATAAGAATAAATTTATCTGTGAGAAAAATCCAATGTATTTAGATAAATTATTTTCATACGAATCCCTAGTTTATCATTATAATGAATTACAGTCGTTATATCTTAACTCAAACACAACCACAAGAAAAAAAAGTATTCAAATTCCAAAAAGGCTCAAAACTGTTAGAATTAAAAATAGTTATATTAGTGCTATAATGTAATTCAATTGCTTACCTAATAATTTAAAAATAATTACTAACAGTAAGAAAAGCAAACTAAAAAAATGGGTAATAGATAATACCTAAAAATACAAAGAAACTTAGCTTATTACATAATGCTCTACCATACTTATTATCGCTAAAATCTCTAAAATTTAAAATAACTGTCCGTGATTGGAATTGGCACTTTGAAATGCACCTAATACGAATAAACAGTAGCAATCCTAACTATTATAATTGTTGTTAAAAAAAATCTATATTTCTATTTACAATTTTAGTTTTAAGTTAGATTTAGTAAGTATACCGGACCAGCGAACAGGAAAATATTTTCCTCTGCTGGATTATGTTGGATAATGTAAATACGTACAATGAATTGATATCAGTATTTTTTCTTTCGTACTTACTCTGGATTAATAAATAAAATAAACATGTCGTACTTCTCACCTAATATGATAGCTCATGAATCCAAAGTGTACCCTAGCGGAAATAAAAAATTTTAATAACTATAAAAAACTGTGAATAACTATAAGTAACCGAAAATAACTAAAGATAACTGAAAATAATTGTTTGGTTTGGAACGTAAATAACGGTTACTTACAATTATTTATATTTATTTACATTTATTTACAGTTATTTATAGTTACTTACAATTTTGTTGATGCGAAATAAAATTGTTATTATAGCTAAAAAAATTAAATTTGTATAACTGCAAATATCTGTAAATATCTGTAAATAAGTGGAAATAACAGTAAAGAACTGTAAATGATTGTTAATAACTGTTGTCAGTACTCAGTACCTTTTTTTCTACAATTCTTAATTCACAAAAGTTTAAATAACTGTAAGTAATTGTAAATATCTGTGAATAACTGTAAGTAACTGTAAATAACTGAAAATAACCGTTATTTACGTCTCAAACCAAACAATTATTTTCAGTTATTTACAGTTATTTATAATTATTCACAAAAACGATTTTAAAATACTGTATTTCCAACATTCAAAAAGTAGTCCATAATTTTGCCAGCAGTGTTGTGCAGCATTATAATCATTGAAATGTACGGAAAATTTTAATTTAACATTTCTAGAAGCAGAAAAATGATATTCTTATATACATGATTCAAAATTAATATAAGGACATGACTACTATAATTTTTATAACTGAGCGTGTAAAAGTAGGTTTTAGATATATGCCTGTTTAGGGTACTTAGGGTATCCATAAAGTGAGATCACTTTACACACTAATTTACGTATTAGTAAAAAAGAAGGTACTTTATGCACCCTAAAGAGGTCTTAAAGTTTTGCGCACTCGGTTATGAAAAAAAAATTTCTTTTTACAATGTTTGCAGATACCTTTCAGTGTTTAAACTTACCAAGAGTGCACTACCTTCGGGTCCTGGATTTGGCTCAAACTTTGGGATAAGTTTTTGGGTGTAGAAATATAATGAAAG
>JAYJLV010067108.1:0-16317 GCA_036873485.1 Torymus texanus
GATTCTCCTGAGCAGTTTGGTCGTGCCTATAATGGAAAAACGAAGTTTTTGCATAACGGGGGATACTAGTTTAATATATTTCATAAATAAATTGTTTATGTAGCAAAAACCTATATTTTAGCATAATGAATAACTTTTAAAGAAAACCATTTTTAAACAATTTTAACTAAATTAGTACTTTTCAATCAGCGCTTAAGTCAACACAACTTTCATCAGGCCTGAGCTAGCATCTTTTTATTCGTAAGCGAAGAAATATATATATACACATATATTCGAATCACGCGCGCACGTTTTTTCCCTCTTGTCGAGTCGAGAGGACGTTATTGGTTGCGCGGGTGGATAAACCCTTTTTTGAGGACAACTCCTTCCACCATCTCTTCAACATAGCCTCCAAGTATCATAAGCCATCAGTGGTGAAAGTGTCTCTAAGACAGCAAAGACGAACTGAGAATAAGAGAAAAAGAAAGATTCCGCCAATTATCTCCCGGAACCACAAACTGTCAGAGATGAAAATGTTCGTCGAACAGAGAGCAAGTGACAGTAAGAGAGAGAGAAACAGAGAGAAACCGAGAGTGCGAGGAAGAAGCCGAATCGTAATCCGCATTAACTGTTACGGCCAGTGAGGGGAAGCGCATAACTATCGCCGAAGTGGGATAAGCGTGATACCGACAATCGCACGCGCGGCTGAGTGTGACTACTATTGTCGTTGTATGCTCGGGAGTGCCGAAACACTAGATGGAAAATCGCGACCAAGGAGATCGAGTGGACGAGCAACTATAGTGGTGATCATTCTCTCAGCTAAGAGAATCGAGAATATAGTGTATGTGAGAGTGAGTGAGACCTTTCATACAGTGCTGCCTCTTTCGGTATGAAGTAAAATGAACTTAATTGCTTTGAGATTTCGTGAAAAAATTGAGTTTGAGGCCCTTCCTCAAATCGTAATTTCTCGAGAACAGCTGTATGGATCAACTTGAAATTTCTACACAAATTTATTTCTATATTCTTAAATTTACTTTGTTCAAGAAAAACCGATTATTACGATTAAAGATTGTTAGCATAAAAATTTTGTTTTAATATTTTTGAGCAGCCTTTTATAAAAGAATATTTGATTTATTAACATAAAATTGTTGCAGCTTATTAATCTTTTACTGAATACTTCGTTTGTTCAGAACTTTAAGAAATTATCTTCATTTGATTTAAAAACAAAATTATTTTTACATAAATTGTTGTGGAACGATGGCAAGAGTAAAATTACCTGATAATCATCAAATTTTCTGCAATATTATCGTTTTATATTTTTAAACCGAGTTTTTATTGAAATTCAGAGTTTAGTTTGTAACATTTGCAATGAAGAATTTAACATTTTCTACATATCTTTAACTAATACAAGAATGGGTATTTCCATTAGTTATACATGTTTAAAAATTATGTCGGTATATCACATCCCCTTAACTAATACAAGAATGCTAACATGTTATATATCTAGGTCCCAAAGTCCATTTCAGTCGTTTTCAAGTGAATTATAGCAGCTAGTTTAAAATAAAATTAATAATACGGGTTCCTAATTACTGGTAATGGAATAAGTTATTCTGAAGAATGGTCTGATTAAAGATAAAGTTTCATTAATCCAAAAAATATTTATCAAATTGTGTAGTATCTAGCCTTTTTAATACTATTCATTTTTATTTATGTATTTCATTGAGACTATTAATTTTTACTGATTTTAAGAAGAATGGTATATAAATATAAAAAAAAATGTATTTTAGTCAATCTCTAATTTATTCATATATTTACTAATTTGAGGACTAATCAATGATATAGATCGCTCTTATTATTTATGTTTTCGGTAAAAAATATAGTACGCTTCAGAATCATTGAGTTTTAATTTTTTTAGTTACATTGACTGAGACTTTAATAAATATTTTGCTCGTTTACAATCATCCAAAATGTTTACTCCCGGTACCATTTTGAAATTTTGATTCAAAATTTTAATTATTGAATAACTAATAATTTGTGATAAAAATACAAGAAAATATTAAAACATTTACAGGGTAAAACCCATCTTCTACATGTGTCATATCTAAATTTATCGTTGTATAATATCTTTGCCCCTCCCATTCTCAGAAACGTTGTTCAATTTTCTCTGTATCAGCATCCGTATCTTAATCTGTTTAATGCTTAAAGTGGTCTTTCCAAATTTTTTACTATTTAATCTGAAGTAAATAAGATTGGTATTAATTTGTAAAATTTCTTGCTTTATTTGTGTCACAAACTTTTTACAAAATATAAAAATTTATTCAACAATTAATCGGCAAATCTTTTGCGCTTTTCGCACGCTCGTCAATATACTTAAATTCTAATTATACTAAAACAAAACTGTTTGCGCTGTCGCGAAGACGCAATTCGCACGGATTCGGTCGCGGCGGCACACGGCGCGGAAACTTATCTGAGAGACTACAGAGACGACGGAGCTATGCTGATGCGCACGTCGCACGGAAGTGCGTATAGTTGTCCACTTCCTCGGCGTCGTGTCGTGGCGTGGCGACGAAGATGAGATGACGTGCAGATCGTCGCACCGACGTGTGTACAGTCGTCTGCTTCCTCAGCGTCGTGTCGTGGCGATTCTGGCGGGTTTGTGGAAGTTGCGTTCCGTGCCGTCTCTCATGCTCTCCTTCTGCGCCGCCCTCGCTCCGAGTGCTTCAATTCGCGTGGCTTGGCCCGGTCGAAACAACCGACTGGGTTGATTTCCACGTATCCGGTAGCTGAGGCAGCTGTGAATAGTCGTGCCTCAGCGAGGCTATCACTGCCAAGGCTCGGCAAAGAGTGCTCAGGCAACGTCGCGAATACCGAAGCCACGATAGCGAAGCTACACGCAGACACACATAATTTGAAAACTTAAATTTTTACCATTACAGAGCTTCCTCTATGAAGAAGTAAAAATACTATCATTGTACAAAATATTATGCTTTTATAGGAGTTATTAATTTTTTTTCTTTTTTTTTGCAGATATCACACTGTGGCATCGGTTCTGTCATGTGGACATTTATCTTAACAATTGTTTGCTACGTCACGCACGCAAATACACATTATTCAGGAGTAAAAACCTACGGCTTCAGAAGCAGGTTATCGCTAAATAAAAACTTGCAGAACTCAACTATCTATAGCAGTGCCGAACCGTACGTATCCTTAGGTACTTATACCAATCGAAATGAAGATAATAGTATGTACTACACTATTTGCGAAAATTCGGTAACGCCTTATGAAGAGCTCTGTAATATTACCAAACTTACTTATGTGTATGACAATGTAACGATGGGGAAAAGTTGCAAAAACATTAAGCTATTTCCCACCAAAAACATTGTTATGAGTTACCCGTCGATGCAAAATAGAGTACTCTTACAATTTGAGCCGTCATGGGTTATACTGGATATGAATTCTTGCGCTATCATCACACTAGAACATGAAGCAGATGACCGTATTGTATTATTTGAGGACTTCTGGGAGATAATTACAACTTCAAAGAAACGCTGTGGAAGTGAAGGTACTTGTAAGATCAAATATGACTACAACGGTTCTAGAATAGGCAAACCTTCGTCTTTTACTCTTAGGATGGATGGCCTCTCATTGATTAATCCTACCGACCCATCGTCACCAGACACGGGTTATTTCATAGTTCAGGGGAGGGGTGCCGCTTTAAAAATGATGTACTCAGATAGTGCAGGTGTAGTTCGCACTAAACAAGATTTTAAATTTGATTCTCAAGCTTCAATAAACAACAATTTAACCGCCTGGTGCTTCCATGATCCACCAGGGGTTGCTTGCAAACAGATTGGTGCAGGTGGACTAACATTGAATATTAAGTTCGATGATGATTTGGGGGACTATAACAAACTGAACGTATTTAGTTTAGGCGAGGGTAAAGTTTTAATTGTAGCATTAAGGAAAGAGATCCATGGCGAGAAAATTCTTTATACAAGTGTGCACTGGCGGTACGTTGATAACAAGGAGTCACAGCAGAGCAAATGGCTAGATGACACAAGTCTTCATGTGAAGTGCGACATGCACGTAGGCGCCGACATTCATTTGCAGCTGTCGTACACAGGAGAGGACTATTGCCTCATTGTTGCATGCAAAAACACAACTGAAAAATGGATAGAAATGATTTATCGCAAACAGTGCATCTCGAAAAAGAACATCATGCTCTTATCTAGATCAACATTCAACAAATAAAGTGCATACTTCAAATGAGCCAAAAAGCGGAGTAAGACAAGTCAATTGCGCCGAATAATACATATATGGCCCTACTGATATAAAATGAGAAATCAGTAAATGGATAATATTGGTTTGTATACTGATATTTACCGATGACATTAGCACAATGACAATAATGATCACATGCTTTCATTTGATTCATTTATTAGAAGTCTCAATCTACATTGAATCTATGAGATAAAAAACAAGTTAAGTCTATAACATAAATTTTGGTCTAATAACACAAGCATTTTAAAATTATCAAGTGGTAAATTAAAAATAAAAGGTACGATTTTAGAATCCTAGCTATTCATTCAATAGATATGAACAATTTATCAGATTACCCATAACTATGAGAAGTGTAACGGAATCGTTTACATTCTTTCGAAAACTAAAATTTTTTTTAATAAGACCGTAACCTCTAATCCACTGCTACCACCTCGATTTCAGAGTATTGAGGCTTGAATTTTTTATCTGTAGTGGCCTAGAGTTTTCAAACTATAATAAGCACAGCTGCGCTATATCTGTTTTAATCCTTACTGTAACCCTTCGTAGTTTCTTTTTTTTTTATATATAAATTTTCTTTTATTTTTGTAAATTCCAAATGGAAAAATTTTATTCATAGTAATAATAAAAGAAACCGTTGGGAAAATTTGTATCCCCACGTTTACTAGCCTGCATACTTCTCAAGAGGCCTTATCTCCCCTCAAGATGCCGTGTAGCGTACATATTATGTGTTTACACTTTTAGAGAAATTATCTCGTCTCTTTCGCCTAAGACAAAATATGATTTTCAGTTTTTAAAAACTTATAATGTTCATAATTGTTTAATTATTTATTACTTTTAGACTCTGATAAAATAGCTTAATTATAATAATCTTTTTTCGTGTTTCAACATAAATTTAAACCATTAAAGATCTAATGAAGTAAGTCTTTATCAATAAACAAATGTGAAGATTACAAGTTTAAAACCTGAAAATAATTTGAAATAGCATATTATACCGTTTAAAATAAAATCTTTGCTACCATCCTTGTAATTATTGAAATAAAATATATGTTTAATTAACAATAACTGTAAACAACATTGTATAACGCAACCCGTATAGCTTAACTTACGAATTTTAAGTATTATCAAGCGATCTAATATTTTTTATAATTTTGTATTAATTTTTTTATTGTCAATTTAAAATAATAGAAATTAATAATCTTTCTGTAAGTTATAACTTCGGTTGTAACCAACCTAGAATCGCCATTCAAAATTGTAATACTTTATTAGACTAATATCTACTAAAGTAAATTAGTAAATAAATTATAGAAATGCGAATACTATTATTTTTAAGAAAACATCAAGAAAACTTTACGGAAAGCATAGAGTGAGAGAGAAGGGAATATCTTTTTCTCTCTCATCTTCCTTCTTCGTCCCATAACGTAGCGCTCTCTCTCTCTCTCTCTCTCTCTCGCACTTAAGGAAGGATACGAGCCGCCGAAAAACATCCTAGAGAAGGGATGAGCGCTCGCTCTCTGTGTTAAAGCATAGGATTCTCTCCTCCCGGCTAAATTATGACGTTTGGAAGGGATGTCGCCCCGCTCGATTGGACCTTGCTTTTCACCCTCCTCAACATCAAAAACCTTAAAACAACGGAAAATCTAAAAATAAACGGAGAAGCATCGCCTTTAAAAATAAGCGTTTCCCATTGTAAGCATCAGATCACTCCCAGGTCTCGGTCTCGTAAAAACTCTTAATAAAAGTGAGTAACTAGTGCCTTAAAACTTTTTTTATTTGTGTCCACCTAAGTGAGAGTTTCTCTATCCAAAAAGCAAACCCTTCGAGTCGAAAACAGAGTTTCAGAAGTCGAGAACGGCTATCCTGGCTTTTTCTTAAGTTCAATCCTTGTTTCACCCTATCCTCTCCTTGCCCAATCCTTATTAAACGGAGATACAGAAGTCGAATACGGATATCCTGGCTTTGTTTACCTCTTTACTCCCAAGTAGACTGCATAAAAATTTCTCATTAAACCCAAAAAAGCCAGAATCTCCCTATCTTACACACACACACATATATATATATATATATATATATATATAGTTTTAAGCTTGAATTTCAATGAAGTCAGTCAGCCACAAGTCAATTTCACTAAAAACAGTAATCGTGTTGCGCTGCACTAAAGGAAGACCTAGGCCAGTTGCTGGTTATAAAGGCTTACTTGAGAAGATTGCAGATTATTCTTGTTGCCCATCTGCTTACTTATAATTCAGAATAAGCACGTGCGAACATTGAAAGATGAAGACAACTATTACGATTATACAACCTGTTCCGAAATTCATACACGAACACAACGGAATCAGATAGAGCGCCAAATTCTCAACAAAAAATTTCTTCACGAATTTTGTTGGTTTATCAATATTTATAGCATTAGTACGTGTTAACTAAAGATTAACATGTAACCGCCAATAAACGTCGGCGGCGCGGCCTGTTGAATGTTTATTTTAATAGCCATATCCCCCTCCCGCGGGCTGCCATTCCTTTCCCCTTCAGATCCAGCGTTATTAGCTTATTATTTTATTTACTAACATTTGTATATCAAATATCAAATATTAGTTCCACCTACTTTCTGACCACGTGTCGCGCCGGCGACGCTCATTGTCGGTTACATATTAATCGTTAGTTAACAATAATGCTATAAATATTGATAAACCAAAAAAATTTTGTTCAGAATTTTACACTCTATCCGATTCCGTTGAGTTCGTGTATGAATTTCGGAAGAGGTTTTAGACAAATGTCAAATTTGAAATAATAAATATAATAAGAAAAATATATTTATATATGTACGAAGCTGCTATATTATATATCTAGGGTATTATATTATGCTAGAGAGCTACGATAATCAAGTTACCTGAAGCTTCAGACTTTGGACTGGAAATGTTAGTTTGTTTATTCAAATAGAACCGTGTTCGAATCGTAGCCTTGGTAACTGGCGTACTTTTGTATAGAACTTTTCTTCTTCTTTTGCCTCACTGTAATACAAATTAAACATGTCATAAAATATTTTGAAGTATTTAATAAATACGTACAGACATTTTCAAAATGTATGTATTTCAATCAACATATGCCCAAAAATATTCCTAACATATTTCTTAAATATTTATTTTTGCAAAGTTGCTCTACAAAGTTTCTTCCACAAAAAGAAGTAATATCTGGTCTGCACCCTACCAGACACAAAGGGCCGCTGCTTCTCATTAGCATTTAGATCGTGCAATTTCGCGTTTTATGATCGGAGACGATCGGGTTGATTGGTTACGACTCGCCTCCTCCGTCGGGACGATCTCACCCTTAAGAAAGAAAAGAAGACGAAGAAGCAGGCAGTTGCAGCAGCGGCAACGCATTTTCTGAAAGGCGAAGGAACTCGTCCTCGACGCGATAAGGAAAGCGCGCGCTAGCGCAATCAGAGCTGAATTCGTAATCAACGCTGATAATGACGAGAACGCGAGCGTCCCTTTGCGGCTCGGTATGGGGAGTAGCGAGCTTTTGATTTGTATGGAAATGGCACGCTGTAGTCTGTTGAAGGGGTGCTGCGCACATCGCGCGGTTGAAGAAGCGCGAAGGAAGTTCTTTGTCAAGCGGGCTATAATGATGCGCCGATTCAATTGAAGGCAGACGGGGTTTGGCACGACACGTTGCGGTGGTTCAGCCCACTGATATAAAGAATTTTTTGAGTTATCAGTGGGGAGCTCGAAACCAGAAAAATTAAAATTTCCTGCTATAACTTTTTTTAAACTCTAATGAAGATCTTTGAATAAACAATAAAATTTTGTAATTTACAATTTTCTTTATATCCATAAACTTCATCCAACTTACCAAAAAATGCGGACGTTGAGTATAGAGTTAAAAAAAGTCATAATCGTAACGCGTTACAATTCATAAAATCACCTCAGAGAAAGTCTGTTCGAATCTCTCCGAAAATTTGCCCCATCTCTTTAATTCGCTGAACTCGGAAGTCATTTCCGCGCGAAATTTGCCCCTACTAACTCGAACGTAATCTCAACTTATCTACCTCAAAATAAAGAAGCCACCGAATGAAAATCCGGAGAGCGAAAAAAAGCTCCAAGGAAACTTAACCCTCTACTCGTTCTCCAACCCGTTGCGCTTTAGGTGGCGAAGAAAAGGTGCCGCGACTCCCCATCCTTTCTCTATGGTGGAGAATTTACGGAAAGTAAATCGCAGACACCGGGCGGACGCTGAAAATGGGATAGGCGAAAGCCACGAAATTATAGCCAGATTTTGCGGCTGGAGAGCGGGAACACCTGAAGGTCTCTCTCTCTCTCTCGCGGGTTTATTACCCGAGCAAAGACCGCGGGCTCGGCCACGCTTTAAACCTGCCCTCCCCTCCCTCCCACCCGACTTCTCGCCGTTCGACGATTTAATACCGCTGCCGAGTCGTAAAGACGGCCGGCGCGTGACCTCGGATTTGCATGCGCTTTCTTCTCACAAGCACGACTGAGAGAAGGAGAAACGGAAAAATCGTCCAGCGTATTTCAATCTCTTCTGTTGCTGTTTATCTTGGCCGGCACTTGTTGGGCATCTTCCGGTGACAGAAAGTTACTTAGTTTGGACATGGTGGCGAAGTAATGATAGTAAATGCTAAATGTTGTTTATTAATATTTTTATATAATTATCTACTAAAATTATAAGAATATAGGTATAATTATCTCATATAATCTTTATCTCACATTTTATTGTAGATACTGTAATAAACATGTATTATTTGGTTTTTACAATAGAATTGATAAACTTATCACAATGCAATCCGTTTATTATGTTATGTAGGAACAAAATTTATAGTACGATAATGCCCCTTGAAAATTCTCACATTCCTGCCGAAACAAACTTCTTGTATGAAACTACTTTTATAATGTAAACAGCGCATAACAAAATTAGAAGCGATGTTCCGAACTAAAAAGACGTTACGAGAACATCCAATTTCATAAAACTTCCGGGTTAAGCCCACAATGAGTTTTTATCCCTTCCCGATAATCACGTATTAATAAAAGAAGTTTCAATCTCTTGCGAGTTGAAAAAAGTTCCAAACTAATTTTGCCGTCCCGTTAACCTACTATGGTTAGGGGAGCAACTCCGTGCACAGTAGTG
The DNA here is from genome assembly GCA_036873485.1 of Torymus texanus. Classification (NCBI taxonomy): domain Eukaryota; kingdom Metazoa; phylum Arthropoda; class Insecta; order Hymenoptera; family Torymidae; genus Torymus; species Torymus texanus. The sequence goes on from JAYJLV010067108.1 coordinate 9,397, forward strand.
GAAAATTTAAATATATGTGCGAGTGCTACGACGGTCATGATATTCCTCGATGTAAATCAATGTTGTGCAATACCGGTCACCAAACTGTCAACATAAATTCAAGCCAAGATCGTAATGCACCTTTTCTACTTGTAGCAATCTGACCTTTGCTCGTTTTCCTCTTTCTTTTTTCTCTTATTTTATTCGAGACTTTTTCTCTGTACTGCTCCTTTTTCCCTTTAAACCTTTCTCCATTTTCTTGCTATTTTTTTTATCCATGTTCCAATGCAACCAGAAAACTTTACCAACTGAAACTTTATTGTATAAATTTTCTCTTAGTTAATGAATTCATTTACAAAAAACATTGGTTTTTTGTGGAATTGTATTACTATTTTGGAGGAATGATATTTTCGCCTTAGATTTTGTTCAAAAGTATTTTAAGAAACTGATAGACTATCGAAGATTGTTTTATTTACATGATGATTGATTCTTTTTAAATATTTAACTAAAAATTGGACAAATACAAAATCGATTAGATTTGTATGATAAAATGGATATTTATTGGTTAAGAACATGAAATAAAACTATGTTGAATATTTCATTTTATTAATACAAAAAGCCTTCTTACAAACGTAAGGGACATGTTATAAAAATAATGTATTTTCTAAAGTATAATAGAAATCAAATAATTTACTATTATTATCACTATTATTTATTCTTATCACTGTTTTGAATTGACAATGAGTATTCGAGTTAAAATTTCAACATAAACGTGAAACATGAAGTACAAGTTTTTATTAAAATCATAATATATTTAAAATGATTAAAAATTGTTATTGTCTGATGAATTGTAATAATACTTTTCATGTATATCATTTATTTGTGACTTAATTTTCAATTACTTATTTTGATTTTAGTTTTGATCATTTCACTTGTATTATTATAGTTACAAATGAAAAAATAATTGTATTGCAAAATAGCGTGTGATATTTTTACAATTATAACTATATATTAAAATATCCTTAGTCAAACTATGTACAGCTCTTTTTAGAGCTGTGATCTTACATTATAAAATGCTTTCAAAAGTTCGTCTTATCTGCTCGTGTATACATGCAAATTTATGTATACATTAATTAGATACAATTACGTAAAAGTAATTACTAATTTTCAGAGGGCTAGCATTTTCCTTATTAATTTTGGAATCTTCTGTGTAAAACGTATACGTATATAGAAACATAATGTTTATATGGTTTCCATAGGAACTACTATGGTCCTCTAAAAATTAATCACATTGTTATTTATATGATAAAATATACTTTAAAAGAAAATTAATTCTACCATATTGAATGTCCTTATAATATACACTTAAAATTATTACTTGAAGTATCTTATAGAGAATTTTCATTTGTTATTTCATGAATGCTTTGATTCTTGTCATTTATTTGAATTTTAATGCTACTATTTCTACTTTATAATTATATGAATAAATGTGTAACAAACGACAAAGGACCTGTTTTTCTATTATGCGTATTTACAAATTACAAGTAAAAAAGTAAAACTCTTGTAGAATTTTATGGAAATAAATGATTACTCACTGGAGTAAACTCTAATTGTCAATATGAAATTACTAAAAGATAAACAATCATTGATTATAAATGGATTCGATGAGTAATAGCAACCGACATTATGACAACTAGATTCCTTTAATTCCTTAAACCTTTTCCAGTGGAAATTCCTTCTCGGTAAGGTGAATTGCAATCATCAATCCGATTCCTCGTGATCAGAAAAAAAATCTTTTATCTATATATAACTTTTTGCTTTAAACTTCCTTGTATTGCATTTCGTGTCTTATCGTCAACTATATAGGAATACTTCATTCTCTGGAAAAGACAACACCTTGGAACGAAAGTTTTACTCGGCAAAGTCCAGAGCGGGAGAGAGAGAGAGAGAGAGGGATAGAGGCAGACAGGGTCGCCCGTTGTCCTTCTCCTCCTCTTTAATCCTTGTAGGTCTTGCCGGGATCCTGAGTCTGGGGCGAGTTGGTCGGCGACTTGTCGCGATCGGCGTCGGGCTTCGTCGAGGACTCGGGCCGATCGTAGAGATAGCTCGTGCCGCGTGAGCCGCCCGGGGCCGCGGTGCTGTCGTAAAAGTAATCCCGCGGCCGGTAGTACCTGTGCAACAGAGAAACAAGACCGCCAAGTTGAAAGAGAGAGAGAGAGAGAGAGCAGAGTAGGATTGAAATCTCGTCGGGAGATAATCGCAGGAGGAGTGAAGCCAGAGGGAAAGGGTTATTCAATTGAAGGAGGTTTTGTTCAGTGTTTTGCCGATTGTTTGCCATGGACGAGGGATTTTCGTGGACTCTTGCTTGCGGAAAAATTGAAGATTTGCTTGCTTATTGTTGATTTTAGGTGTAAAATTAAAAAAAAAAGAAACAAAAATGTGGTTTCACAGCATATATATTTGAATAGCTAAATTGTATATTTATTCATTATCAGGATGGCATACTGGCTTTGAAGACTAGGTTATTTTCATATTCTATTTCTATTCATTGCTGACACCTGTATGGTTATATAATTAATTAATTATATAAACATTCAGTCAGTTTATGGTTGGTGTTTTTAGGGTAATAGAAGCCAAACATTTACAGACGATAATGCTGTTCATAAAAACTGAGATTATACATGTTATTTGTAAACTAAAGCCTTACAAACTTTAAGTTAAAATGCCTGGTTTTCCGTTACATTTTAAAAAAAATGTTTCTTATACGTTTATTATTAAAGCTTTTAATTCTAATATTTATCTTATATTTTCAATTGATTTTTCAAGGGAAATTTTATGACTACTATCACACATTAGACATTTAAAAAATACGGAAAAAGACGTCGAAATTACAGAAAAGAATTAAGTGTCTGAAAATCAATCGACGTCGATGCCATCTCCCATTCTCGCAACATTCAAAAAAGTCCAGAGCACTGACCCTCCGTCGCGGTCGCGGTCCCGGTCGCGGTCCCGCTCGCGGTTCGGTTCCCTCCAGCTGTCTCTGTTGCCGCCAGCATAGTTCCAGGCGCTGGCATAGGCTGGCCTGTCGGCGCCTCCTGGTGCTGGCCAGGCGCCACCACCACCACCTGCACCGCCGCTCGGGTAGTAGCCCCGGGAATCCGGAGGCGGTAATCGTCCACCGGAGCCGCCGCCATATCGCTCGTACCTACGCAAGACACAAGTTATCAGAGTTACAATTTGTTTATGTTTATATGGTGGGTTTTCAGCGACGGTAAAAGTTTTAATACAGAGATCATCTATAACAATGAAGATGTATACGTAAACTATTGAGAGGTTAGGCGCTTTTGGCTCGATAAATTTTACGAAAGATTTGCTCTGCAGCGCGTCAAGTTTTGATAAGGCCAGTTACCTGGAGCGCGTCTTTAGAGTTGACTACGTGTGCGCGCTTCTGTATTACAAATTAATGGTCAAGCACTCCCGGGAGAGGACGCGAGTAGTACGCGCTTACAACTTCATCTATTATTCGGACGTGAAGATTCTTCATTATCTATAAGGAAACTTTGTCAAGAAGTGAGATTTAACAGTAGTTGTTTCATCGTTTATTTACTCGCTTGGTGAGCTCAGGTGAGCGTCATAGAGGTAAAAGTTTGAGCAGCTTTGAGGCAATATTTTATCATCTACTTGAGCATCGCGAAATGCTTATCTTATGTATTTGTAAAGACGACATTTTACTTCTTTCATTAGAATAGAATAGTTTGTTCTTGGATCAATTAATAATCAAAGGCACATCAAAGATTACGTTAAAAAAATAATCGAATTCGATTTATAAATGATAAATAAATTATATAAATATGTATTTTTCTATATAATAAATATAGCAAGTAAGAATAGTCCTACTGCCCAATAAAGTATAGATTTATATTTTGATCGACGTTTCGAGTAGTTTATTCGATTCCTTTTCAAGATCTATATGAATTACAAAAAATTATACTAAATATTACAATAATAATTGTTAGCATAAACGCTATTGACAACACTTATACAAATAGTTGTTTGGCTTATTAATTAAAGTATGCGGTGGATTATCCCCTTCCTTCCTTGGATTCTCACATATTTATAATAGTAATGTATATGGATCATCATCTCTTCTATTTTGTTTATAACATCTACACACACACTCTAACGACAATAGTATATAAATTCACGATCTTTCCGAAGCAAAACTTATTGACGGGCGATAATTTCTATCTGTCGCCTACTTTAATTATAATAAGCCTACCAGCTTTTTTGTAAGTGTTGTCAATATAGCGTTTATGCTAACAATTATCATAGTAATATTTATGTATAATTTTTGTAATTTATGTGTTATAGATCTTGAAAAAGAGTCGAATAAACGACTTGATACATCGACCAAATGTAAATCTACACTTTATTGGACTTTATCTATATATTTTTCTACCTAAAGTATAAATATGTATTAAATATAAACATTTTAATATGTTTTGCACGATACTTGTAAAGCTAGGTCATTTAAAATTTAATAAACCCGATTCTGAAACAGATGTGGTAAACAATTTTTTTTTTAAATTACTATATTATTTCGCGAAGCAGTAGCAGACTAAAAATTCAAATTTTTTCAGAAAGTCTAGTAATTCTTCGAGAAAGTCTAGAAAATTTTGTCAAAAAGTCTAGTAATTTTGAAGTTTCAGCCTGTTACGTTTTACGAAAAATTTTCCATGGCAATTTAAAATTAAAAAGGAAAACAAATATTGAAATGGACTTTTTTTATAAGAAATAATTGTTTGAATTGTGGAACATATTTCTCACCTATAACTAAATTCATTTATAAGTATACATGTCATACCTGTCATCGTACGCCGACGGTCTCCTGTACCCAGTCCTGTCGTACGGATCGTACCGGTCGTAACGGGGATCGTACCTCCCGTACTGGCGATTGGGATTATTATAACGGTCGTACCTCGGTGGCCCATAATCCTCGTAGGGTCCAGGCCTCGGCCTCGAAGGCGGGCCGTACCGGTCATACCGCTCGTCGTAAGGGTACCTCGTATCGAGGTTGTCATAACCATTGCCGCGCTCGTAGCTCCGGTCGTAGGGTCGATCGGCAACTGGACGCTCGACTGGCACTGGTCGTTCGATCGGCCGCTCAACTAGAGGTCGGTCAAGAGGCAGAGGCAGTGGCCGTTCAACCGGTCGCTCTACGGGCCGTTCGTAGTAACGATTGCGCTCGTACGGGTCGTACCTACTTGATGGATATTTGTTATTTATATTAGATTGTGAGAGCTGCAGGCGGATAAATTGTTTGAGAAGGTCGGTGTTTGTAAATCTACCTGTCGTACATGGAAGGCCGGAAAAGTTCATTTCTTCCGTATGGGTCGTATCGGTCGTTGTAGTCGTAGGCCGGAGCTCTCGCCCGGTCGTAGTAAGGATCGTATCGGTCCCGATACCTGCGATCGTCATACTCATCGTCGTAGTAATCATATTTGCCTCGTTGCCTCCACCTTGATTGATACGGACTATAATAATAACTTCATTTAACGAAAACACAAGTTGGTTAGTAATGTTTTCAAACATTTTTCACATAAGTGCGATACTACTTGTATGAATAATATAGTAATCAATAATACCAAAAATAAAGAGAACAAAAAGGCGGTTCAATTATGATTCAGATTTTATCGCCCGTACGCATGTACAAACATTTTTTTTCTCAAAAATCTTGAAAAACATTTTTAAACATTTTTGAAGAAGAAACATAACTCAATTCAAACTATTAAAAGGAATAAAGTCGAATTTTATTCATAAAAATATAGCGCATTTCTGAGAGGAATATAAATATTTATAAACTCGTTTAAAAATGAGCTATTCGCATTTCATTTAAATCTTTACCCACGACGAGAAGCAAAAAAAAATGTAATCTATCAATAAATCACTCCCCGTAGAAAGCCACGATAAATTACTCGCAACCCAGCCAGCCTAAACCACCTCTAAGAATCCCCGATCTAAAATAACCTCCTCTTCGATCTCCTTCTCCCCCCTCTTGGCAGCCCTCGAAGCCAATCAACCTCAATCACTCACTCTCGATCGGCGGGTACGACGGCGGCCTTGTTGGGGTCGCAGGTGATGCAGCGCGACTCGAAGTACGCCGAATCCCGGTGCTCGAGTGTGTCGGCTCGCGCTGCCGCGCCCGGTGTCTGCGCCGCCGCCTCGTCCTCGAAGCGAGCGGAGCCGTAGTAATGCTGCTCCGAACGCGCCTGGCGGAACAGCGTCCCTAGAGTCGTAGCTGCTGATGGCTGCGTCGACGTCGCGGGCTCCTCCTCGGCGGCCACTGCCGCGCTCGCGCAACGGTGAAAGATGCCGAGTAGCAGCAGGCACAGCGCCGTCCTTTGCAGCATCTGGAAATGGATTCGAAATTAAAGGGATGGTTCTATCGTGGATCGTTCGATGAAAGTGTTCGGAATTTTTTAATTTTAATGTTGAGAAATCATTTTATTTATTCACTGGTATTTCACAATTGTAACGATTCATGTATCGCCTCTGTTATTTGACCGACAAAATTATATATGCCTTGAAAAAATATGCTTAGACGTTATAAATTTTGAAACTTCTCTGAATCAAGATACTAATAAATCTGACTACTAACTAGCAATATTTTTTATTTAGTTAGGTATTATACAATTTTTGTAATTGTTATTGAATTATTTAGAATACGACATGAATATGATTGTTTTTAAAATAAAGAACAACAGTTATTCTCTCCGTGGAGTGTGTTACTGGAGCACGTCAGCAGTACAGTTACAGCGTTCCGACGTACGTATACATATAGATATACTGCTACAAAAAATAATACTGCAAAAAGTTGACGGAAAAATTTCGTTCTTCTTGCAAACGAGTCAGAAATTGAGAGGAGAAGAGGTGAAAAATGAA
>JAYJLV010067119.1:0-16314 GCA_036873485.1 Torymus texanus
GGTAAAGGAACTTTTGGTTCAGAATTTCACCCTCTACACGATGGTGTGTATACCTACCTACATTTTCTGAACAGGTTATATATACTACTATAGAAATACTACAAATATCAGTCAGTTTTATTAACTAAAAATATATAATTTATTTATTAATACTTAAAAAGAAGCAATATTTACAATTTTAGTAGAATAAATCGTACGCGGAGAGGTTAACATCTAACTCGCGAGAAAAATTCAATCAACAATAACAAATTATACCTTCTGGTGCCTCTTTCTCATGAAACTCGGTGACGTGACCTGGAGCTCGCCATAAGAAAAGCCGACAGCGCGTCTTCGCGCCGCAGGCTCGTGGTGATGATGATTACTACTGACATCAGTCGTATTTTCATCCTCGTCGCGTGGCCTCCCGTCGAAGTGCATCTTGGAGCGCCAACGACGCCAGATCGCCTCCTCGTTCATCAGGAAGCGCTTCGATGAGCTCACGCGCCGCTTCGGCTTTGGGGACGAATTTTTAAAGGGATTTAGTGATGGTTGTCTGAAAGAATGATGGGAAACTGGTGTCGGTGGAAAACAATGTGACAAAGTGAAATAATTGGAAGTTGCATGCAGGGGTGAAAGGTGATGGTTGGTATGGGTTATACAGGTAAGGTGCGTGGAAAATAAAAGTATTTTATAGATTCGACTGTTATTACCAAAAAAATTTTTATACCACTCTAACCTCAAAATCACAACTTTGGTATGATTTTTCGGCGCTCATGGTATAAAATGCATTTCAAAACTGGTGCGTAAGTGGTCGACTCCCGCACCCGTGTCGAAAAGTACTATAATGTTTTGCATCTGATTTTGTAAAAGAATTTTTTTAAGACCAGAGAAGTGTTAGGGATCCGAATCACGGAATCGACTAAAATTTTAGGATTTGTTTTTGGATGTAGAAACACGAAAACACTTGTAACCTTAGACCTTAACGCTCCAAAAGCTCAAGTTATGGATATTTTTAGCTTTATTTTGAGAAGAAATCTTGGAAAGTCTTAAATATAAGTTCAAAATGGAAGAATAAAACTAGAGCAAATGAGCTTTTATTTGTTTTTTAGATTTCAAAAATATTGATTTCTGCCAAACTTATGAAAGATTAAATTAGAACAACGAAAATGAACCAAATATGCATGTAATCGATCAGTGAATTTTTAAGGGTTTAACGGTGCATTTTCACTGCTTAATTTAAAACTTCTATAATTTTGAAAGGAATCAATATTTTTGAAATCTGAAAAAAGCAAATAAAAGCCTGTTTTCTATAGTTTTATTTTTTCTTTTGAAATGATATTTAAGACTTTTTAAGAATAAACGGTTACGGTTTCAAGAACAGGCTTTTTCAAAATAAAGCTAAAAATATCCATAACTTAAGTTTTTGGAGCGTTAGGGTCTAATATTACAGCTTTCTTCGTGTTTCCACATCCAAAAACATATTGTAAAATTTGAGCAGAATCCGTGATTCGGATCGCTGACACTCTCCTTGTAAGTTGAAATCCAAATTGAAACAATATTTATTTATATCAAAACATTGCATTTAACGTTCAATAGGTGGTACACGGAGAAAAATTATGTAGTAAAAATTTCCATAATTCGTGGTAAAAATTATCATAAATTTATAGTAATTTTCACAATGTAAAAAAAATTTCCATAAATTTATGGCAATTTTTACCATGAATTATGGCAATTTTTGGAGTATTTCGAGTATGTCCCACACTTACAATCAGACATGGCAATTTTTGCTACAACAGTTTTCTCCGTGTAAATAAATCTGGTGCACAAAAATTTTCGGTTCGAATTCGTTAAATATTGGTAATTTATTACTCATAAAAGCCAAGGCAACGACTATATAAATAATCTTGCTATATTAGTGTAGCAATACGTTAAAATTTAATCAATGATACATGATTTCTCAATATACCCTAATGTATGAGAAATAGTTTCCATTTTTGCGCGGTGGATAGTAATGTAATATAGTCCATTATTATATCACTAAGCGTTTTTCGTTTCTAATTGTACGTAAAGAATCACACCATCGTGATTGGATCTAGAGGGACGGTTCTAAATTGGAGATTTACCAAGTTACGTAAAAAAATAGAATAGAAATAATAATCACGATTGTAAAAATATTTCAATAATTTTAGCATTCTTTGAACATTTAAGAAAAAATCTACAGACCACCGAGCTTATAAAATCTGATCAAAAGCCATGTCTTTTTTCATAGTATATGGAGAAAGTTTGTGTCAACAGAAACACAAGCCATAATTTTTCTCTTTCTTTTATTATATTAATTTTTCTAAATTTGTATATTAAAATCTATTTCCTCGAGTTTAAAGAAATTTCTTAGTCTCTTATTTTAACTGTTTTGGTACGCGGGAAAAAAATTTATTTTTATTTATTTTTTGTAGACTTTACCTATTAATAGAAGAAAATTTAACATTTTTACTCATACAATTAATATACTTCATACCACGAGATTTTAATAATCACAAAAAACTATTAAGATATTCCTCTTTCCATGCGTAATTAATTGTTACAAATAATTTCAAGAATATCGTTTAAGTTTTGAAATCCTTAATAATTTTGTGCTCACAACATGAAAAAGTTGTTACGGAATAATCTGATACAAAGTGAAAACTCACATCACACTTCTCTACGCGTGTCGTAGCGAGATGATGCCCGTTCGGACTATCGACGGGCGCGTAGCCAACGCGTATCAGCGTATGCAGGTGGTTCGTGATGTCGAGTATCTGCACGTTACCCTGCCTCCTCGCGTCGTCTCCTCGCCTCCCGTTCTCCATAACCTTTCTTCTCTTTATCTCTCTTTCACCTCACCGTGTAACTTTTACAAAGCTTCGATTGGCCGATTCCTCTCCGGTCATCGTCGTGCTCTTCATGTCGATTGTAAATGCGTGAGTTACCGAGATATGCTTATATCTCGTCGCGTGGCGTTAGGGGAACAAATTTATAATGGATGTTAAAGGCGATGGTACGTGGAATAAGCGAGAGATTTAAATTTGCGAATGATGGTTTTTTTAACAAGTGGAATGGCGAATAACGAGGTTTTGCCGGCTGACTCGAGTTGGCTTGTACTACTTGAAACTTTCGTAAAGCACGTTTTTCCGTAGTTTTTAATCGATTGTTTTTATTTATTGAAATCTTTCTTTTATGCGATAAATGGGAAATATGCGTAGTTCCGAAGTTAATTGTTCTTGAAGTTTATATATAAGAGCTTGGTTAGATTTTCACTTTTTAAAAATTCAAATTTAAAAAAATCCAATCTTGAAAAAGTCACTTGGACATCGTTTACATCAACAATAGTTTTACAACGAATAATTTTGTAATTACACTTTAATTATATAAAAAGTACAATTTCAACACAACACAACATTACACCATGTAATTTCACATTTAATGCAATTCAATTTAACAACCACGATTTCAGCGTCTCCCAAACTCATCAAAACTTTCTCCAGAAAAGAAAAATCAAAAAACCATTCCCGTCATTAGCATCCGATTAATTCGCCTCCCTCTATATACACCAGGAATTCCGACGATCACAACATGAGGCGCGCAGGCCGACTGTTGCTACTGCCAGGGGTGGAATTCGAAGACCGCGCACGCGATACATATCAACATTCGCTCTCTCTTCCCCCCCACCTTCACCCACGTATGTACACATGACAGTGAGGCGATGGTTTACTCGTACGCCCATGCACCGTGTATAGGTACGATCTCACGTAGGATTAAACGTCGTTCGGCAAATAGATGATGTTGTGAGTGGAATTATACCCGTTGCTTTTGCTACTGCTAACGGAGGAAAGTTACGGGGAGTTTTTCCATTGCGCTTTTTTTTCGATATGTAATTGGATATCGTCGACGGTTGCGATGGTATCGTCGTGTGTAGTTTGTTGAATCATATACGAGGGTGGCGAATTTTTCGGAATGTTGTTGTTGAGGAAAAAGAAAACGTATAAACGGTGCTATTTAGGAGGACTCGTTTTGTTTGGTTAGTGACTTGAGAAAAAACGTTCTGTGTTAGATATCCTAGGGTGTGTAGCTCTTAGAAATGGGGCAAGAAGTGAACGAACGTTCGCGGAGAATGACTAGGAAAGAATTATACTGTTTAAAAATCAACTACATATAGTAGCGGGTTGGAAAGTTTGCATTATTTGAATTAAATAGCAACTTTTGTAGAATGATAAGTTTGTTTAACTTCTAAAAGAATAATATTAACCTTATTTAGAATTTTTATCTATATTTATCTGTAAGGTATTTCGGAGCGTACAAACATAAACTGTCATTTTGCCTGTTGGTATTTTTTCTTCTTCCTCATCCTCATTATAACTGGACACTTTTTGACATTAAAGTAGTAAAACTCTAGAATTAATACACAATATGACTTTTTGTTCCGTGTAGGTATAAATTAATGACTTTGCTTGAACGGATATTTGGTAAAAAAATAAGCTATTCAGAATTGCCTCAATTTTTCATGTGACTCCACACTACTAGAACTTATGTAAATTTCTACCAGGAAGTATTTAACTGGAGTAATATAATACGAAAATCTTCCCTTTGTCTTTTTTCTATTTTAAGCATGCCTTTATCTAACAGTTAATCAGTTCTCCCATTAACTCCCATATTCATTAAATTTAACGATGATAGTTTTATGTAAAAACAAAGATTCTCTCATTTATTCACTTTTACCAGGCTGTGCGTGTAAATTAAAATAGTGCCATGAGGATTATGAATGTAAATAAATCATAGCATCTACAAAATTTTCCCCATACAACAGTGACATTTTTTGCATAATAATATTATGTTCAATTTACACGATCCCACGATTTTTTTATACACATTGTAAAGTCTCAAAAGCAAGTCAACTTTTTAGTTGAATTAAAAAAATTTGTCGATAAAAATGTACTCATAGTAATTTACAAATGTAGCGAAAGTGATTCTTTGACAATTGCACAGTAGCTAAGGTACAAATTATATCTTTATGCTCAATTTTCTTTGAATTTTTTAGACCTGGACATTTGATTATAAAACAAAGAATAACACGTGGCTACATCGACGCATCCAACAAAGACTAACACTCATCAGATTTCATAAAAATAGTATACTTTTTCCAGAAGTATTTTATTAATAATTGTATCTTTTACATTTTTTAACAAAAATTGATAATTTTCCAGAGACTAAAATATATGTCAGTCTTTCTTAGGAAATCTAAAATTGATATTATTGAAGCGCTATTTTTTATGAAATCGTTTCGCTCGATACACATAAATGATTATTATTTTATTATTATTTTTGAAAATAAATAATCACGAAAGTTAATAACCATCGTTGACCTTTTTTTCGATAGTAATGCTGTTCCGTCGTAATACTATATTCATAAGTTAACGTGAATATTTTAATTTAATCACATAACATTTTGTAAGCTATTTTTACTTGTATTGTATGTACATTATAGAAAATAAGATGTATGTACGCCGAAAAAAAACGAAACGGTCCAGGTAAAAATCCCACTACCTCGACTGCAATAAAAAGTCATTAAGACTAAAGACCAAACTGGTATTTCCCATAATTTTGAGATGTGCCTGTTTGAGCCCTTTTTTATAATAGACATTTCACCGGGACGTGTACGCGGATTAGTATAGCGACGCTTCCGATCGCATGCGGACGACATGCGACGTTTATGGAGGCAAGCGGCCCGCCGTTTTTGCCTTGATGGTTAAGTTCGTTTTTACTATAAATTGGAAAAAATTTCTCTTTGGGAAAATTTTCTCCCTCCATCATCTCTATTAACCCCACTCATCATTCTCACCAATGAAAATAACTGAAATGAACTAAAACATAGTAAGTAGGTGGATCATCTCTGCAAAGCGTCCACCAAGGAGTTGACAAGAAGTCTTCAACTTCGTCAGTCGTCGAGCAGCGCTGAGCACACACACCTCGCTCAGCTTAATATATACATGCGTAATAATTATAAATTGTTTTTTTGTATTTTGTGTAAACTTAAATATATTTAATTCATCTTTTAAACATAGAGTGTACGTATTACTTTATTTAATAAAAAGAAAACAAAAACCGTTGTGTCAGATTAATTTCGAACACAACGTGCCCAAAGCACAGAATTTTCCAAATGCATTGCGACTAGGGCTGCCAACTGGATTCGGATTTTCGGGTATTTTAGGGATTCGGTTCCTGATATCCGGATAGATCCGAATCTCAGATTCGGACTAATCAATTGCGATTTCTTTCTCAATTTGCGACTAATGTTTTTCCAGATTAAGAACGTTTAGAAAGGTAATAATAACTTGTAGCTTTTATTAGTACTGGTTTTTCGGGATATAGCGAATCGTCGAAGCTTTCGTTTATTTAACCCACTATTAACTATACCCTAAACAATTAATCATTTAATAACAATTCATAATGAACCTTTGTACCTCATTTATATTCTATTCTCCAGTTTCCTCATCACCCATTCCTTTCTATTACAGCCAGGAAATTTTCGCCTGGTTTTAACCCTAAAATTCTCGTTATCTCCACGATAGAATCGCAACTCACAAAAATCGTAATATATTTTACGTGCCTAAAGGCCTGTTACCCCCTTTTCTGATTATTCATTCTCCGCAATTCCCGGTACCAAATCGTCGTAGCCTAAAAACGATAATTACAGACGATTTGTAAGTGAATTATCACCGCGGGTGCTTTCACCTTTTTGTATACACACTAAGTTTTCGCGAGTCATTTGTTTGCTCTTCGACAAATTTGTATATTTTCGCGTATTTTTTTTGTTTGTTTCGCAATATTTAAATGTTGTCTTCGGTGCAGTTTACAGTATATTTCACTGGTACGATGATGCAACACGTAATAGTGGCGTGATATACGTCATTAAATGTCGTGTAACTATATAGAAATATACAAGTCAATTGTCAAGCGCAAAATGATAATTGGTCGAATGAGTAGAAAGATAGTGGAAAGTTATATGGTTTACGTAATTTAAGGGAAAGGTACATCGGGTCGTTATAAAATGCAATGCAATGTTATGCTTATATTATAATTAAAATATACAACTACATACTGGGATTGTAAAATAAATATTACAATAATAGGACCCGAATGAATTACGAGCTTCGAAAGAAAAAAATAATTTTAAACGAAATTATTCATACCAAGATTAAAAGATGATAATGAATGTAACACCGAGCGTTTATCATTGTTAATTAACACGCGTGGGTAGAATAGTGAAGCAACGAAAAGTCAATGTTTGCAAGAACAATCGATCGAGTGCACATAATATGTGAAGATGTCGTTATCTTGCCCTTGGGTTTGAAATTTCTAAATAAATTTACGTATTATAAATTGACGAGGTGCACCCACTACATACGTTGCCAAACAGCATCGTGTTTTTAATCTAAACGTCATCGTCGCTTTTCAAGAAACGCTAATTGGAAGCTGAAGAAAAAAACTGTATATTATTAATTTTAGTCTTTACTTTAGTGAGCGAAAAGGAAAAAAAAAAGAATGGGTGTGTGACGATAAGTTTGCGCTAGCATTTTGGATAAGAATCGCTTTTATAGAATATATACATTGTCTATCCATGGAGTGAGATGGAAAACGTTGATTGTTGCCTCGCGCGCGCGCGCTTTATAACACAGTAATTCACTTATAAAATAACGTGTCAGATGCAATCTTATTAATTACGTTTTGTAGTAAGCAACTACGTATTACGACGGAATTCTCTCTCTCTCTCTCTCTCTCTCGATTATCCAACAGACATATTTTGACAGCTTTAGACTTTTAATTGCGAGTTACTATAAATATATTTGTCGTGTGAATTTTTCGATCGTATGTAAGGAATATACTATGGCTCTTTTTTTTGCTCGAAAAGATGTATCAAGATATTGAGTAAGCATCTCATGTCATTGATTAATATAAGTTGGTTTATTAAGCTGCTTTAAAGCGTCTGACATAAAAATTGTCATTAGAATCATCAATCATTTTATTGAACGTAAATGTCTTTATCGTAAATACCTATATTTGTTAATTGTTGAGTACATCTCAGTTGGAAAGTATAATTACACGCAATGATAGTTATTAAAGGGAATTTAAAATTTCGATCATAAATTATAGCGAATTTACGAATAATATTTATTACTAACATATTTGTGGATTTTATCACGTACAAAATCGCATAAATTTCTTTTTTTTTTTTATAAAAGCTTTATAATTTAAATAACGTAACAATTTGTTTTATGTTCGTTACAGAAGTCAAAATGTCAAAGAGAGGTAGAAAGCGTAAATTGCCTGCAGAGGACAAGGCCATCTTCGAGTGGGAAAAGGACCGCATACTTCCGGAAAATCTCCGAGATGAAATGGAAACAATGTGGGAGGTAATAACCAATCTATAATCCAATTCAATCCACACCTTTATAAAAAAAACACTAATCAATTTTGCATTTTTCTAGATCCCCCAGATCTACCATTTTCTACAGCTGGCAAAGGATGCCCTCAACATCAGCCACCTGTCTATGTACGAAGTGGAGCGCATGCTTCTAATGCCGAAAGCTTCGAAGCAGCTCGCGCACATAATGACTTGTCTGTTGAGGTAATTTTGACCATTATCAGTCGCTTTTTATCGAACCAATGCTGTTAATGCATACCCGTGACACGCGCGATTCGTGTTGTTATCAGCTATGTGAAATAGAAATCATGTTTCAACGCTTTTTTTAATGTTACGTATTACGGTATCGAAACTATCATCAGCTAGGTGGAATATTGAATAATTCTCAGCTTTTTTTTATGATAAGATAGCTAATGGTTGTAAGGGATTGTAGATTTTAATGTGTAAATGGGTTGTTCCAGCTCGCCTTCGACGACAAAATCCAAGCTGCAAAGAGTACCTCCGATGCCTTACGAGTTCTGGACCAATATTTTGATGTACAAGCTGAGAAGCTGGTTCAAAATGTACCAAACTAAACACGAGGATTCAGTGAAAGTAAGAAAAAAGTCGATTTGTTATTTTTATACGTAATTCAGTTATGATGTGCTGATTTGTATACATTTTTTTTTCATTTATAGGTTTTTGATACACTTGGTGTAGAGCCAGAATTCTGGAAAATTTTTCCAGACGTTAATGATATTGAAGGAAAAGACTTCATGGATTTTAGTTTCAGACAGAGAGTTTGGCTGTTGAAAACCGTCTGTGACACAGTCATGGTATGTTGTTTAATTGATTTTTATTTTACTTTCAAGATTATTCTATTATATAAATATACAACAATAATTGAATTCAAGCATTCGAGAAAGACGATTCAAGATGAAATGGCGAAACAGCCTTGGGAGAGTCAATTCGAGACTGTATTGGGCATCGATAGGTACGGAGCTCGATACATATATTTCCCTCAGTTCCTACACAACGATCTCAGGGTTTATAAGCATGGTTTAGATAATAAAGTGTTATCTACGGTTAAGGTAAATGTCTTTCAATTAAAAGCATATCTTTTACTTTCATGTGTAGTAGCGTTATATTTGACCAAATCGATTTTTATTTTAGGCTCCAGTTGTAAAAACGAAACCAAAGGTAGAAGTAGTGGTGAAAGAGGAGCCAAAAGTGATGCCGCGCATAGGGTCAAAAAAGAAGCGACGAAAATCTCGATGGAGTAACGGTTCGTTACCACAGAAAAAGCGGGACAAGAAAAAACTCATAGCCTCTACGGTAGATCCGGGCAATATCGATTCGAGCTCGAATTCCAGTTTCGCCAAGACGAGCGGATACGAGACGAATATTTCGACGGAAGCTAATGGCGAAAAGAGTGAAAACGGTTGTAACGAGGTTAAAGGCGTGAGCGAACTCATGGAGGATCTGAAGGCTCAGATCGAAGAGGATGTTAAATCATCCGATGAGACAAAAGAGGAGATTCAAAATGGAAGAGAGGTGAATGTTTTTAGTTGACATTATTCTGATGTAAAGATGTGGGACTAAGTTTTTTTTGTGTTAAAGGGAGCAATGGCTGTGGATAATTTAGAGAATTCTACAAAAGGAGTTTTAAGGACTGACGAACCATCACCAAAGGAGACTAGTTTTACAACAACAGATGATTTGTCGAAAAGTTCAAAAACGGACGATGAGAAACTTGAAGAGATTGCCTCGAAAACGACCGACAAAGCGCCAGACTCAGAGGCGCAAACTGCAGGTATAGAAAAGGATGTAAATATTTCAAAATCGGACGACGAAAAGTTGTCCGAGAGTAAAAAATGTGATACTTCAGGCGAACATGAGTCTGTGGACGGTAACGCGAATGAAGATGAAGAGGACAAGTTAAAGAAGGACGGGGATGAGAGTAAAATTAATTCTGACGATGAAGCTGAGTATTCCGATTCAACGTTGAGTAACTGCGGGACGAGCCGGACGAGACGCAGCGCTCGCATTAAGACGATTTCCGAGATCAAGACGGAGATTCAAGAAGCAGATGACTTTTTCGATGTCTGCGAAACAGAAGAGCTGTCTTCCGTGGATTTAAGAGACAATTTGTGTAGAGTTTCTTCTCCTGAAGATGAGGTACGTTGAAATTTTAGTAAAACATTGTATAATCACATACTAATTTTAATTAATGATGGTGTTAATTTATTAATTTTAGAGAGATGGTACGTATTTTAATGAAAATGACTGGAAAGTGGAGAATTTTAACGAACTGATTGACGAGTTGAGGGTCTCAAATTTTCAACTTGTTGCTGATAGTCTCGATAGCCTTAGAGAATTGACTGAATTTATTTCTTCCGATAAGACTGTTCCAGGTCTAGACAGTAAACAATTAGTAAGTTAAAAAATCCGTAAAAAATATTTTTTTACGAAGTAATATTATTTTTTATTTTTGGTGGAACTTTTTAGGATTATAAAAGGCCAGGTTGCGAAGAAACACTTCTAAAACGAATGAAAGTATTGTGTACATCATTAGAAAAAGTAGAAAGTATTTTAAAAGAATCAACAAAAAAGGCACGCAACAAATTGCAAAGGGAGTGGAGCAACTATGAAAATGGGTAAATAATTATTCATTTAGATTTAGATAGTTCACAGATATATTCTATTCAACTATGCTGAAAGTAACTACTTTCGCTACTAAAGTAGTTCTACAGTACATCATTTTCATTAGATCATTCTGAAAATTTTAAAATGAGGTATTCAGAAAATAGTGGTTCTCCTTTCATAATCTTATTAACATAATACATTAATTATTAATTTTTTCTATACTATTTATTTTCCGTCTTGATCCTCTAAAATCTATAGACGTGGCCTAATAATTTTCTGTTTATTTACAAAAATTTTTTTATTTGAAAATTCATCCGCATGGGATTTAAATAAATATAACAGTTTTTTTTTCTTGTTGTAACTTTTATCTTTGGTTGTTTATATTTTGAATTCGTCAATCCTACAACCTGTTGAAACCACAGTCCTCTGATCTCGTCTCTTACAAGCACTGATATATAAAATAATTATCATTAAAATTAAAATATCTTCATAAAAACTTTTCTATTAATTCTTACTGTAGTATCTTTCATTACTAAAAAGAATAACTCGTAAATCCATTTACTCTCCACAAAGATCTATAATATCGTACACTTTAAACACCTTTACTTTTCTGCTACCAGCTCTAATGTTTACTAACAGTATGAATGTCATACTCGTTTCTACGACAGTCTTAATGAAAATGTTTTTGAAACTGGTTTTAGATTAGTAAGGGTTATATTACTTTTTATTTAATCTTTTAAAATTTTATTGAAAAGAAATCAGTGCTTGTAACTTCGTATGTGCAATACGAATAGTCGTTCAGTTTAACGATACGAGACGAGTTACTTTCTGAATTCCATGGGCTTATTATTTAATTTAACAATCATTTCTGTATCATTTCATTCTATCAATCATTAATAGAACTAACTAACAATTAATATTATTAACTGCATCCAATATATTTAAAACTAAAATTCTATTACTCATAACATTTTTACTAAAAAATTAATTATTAAAGTTGAAACTACAACAAAAAAGAAATCGGATAGAGCAGTTGGCTGATTTTCAGTTCTTCCACAGTTCACCTTTTTATCTCCCTCTCCTTCGTCAATTTTATCCTTTTACTTCGAGAGGTCCTTAAATCGATCACTTGCTCTATCCGATTACCAACCGCTTCATGGAATTCAGACAGTTAAAAAAAAAACTGTGCGCTCTGGCAACTGTGTTCGTAGCGCGACTGATGAGGATCAGGACGGCAGCGGCGGTGGCGGTGACAACGACGGCACTAACCGCTGGATCGTGGGCTCGCAGGGCTGGCCGCTCCACTTGCAGCTCGGCACCGGCGCTGCTGCCCCGGCGCTATCGCATTCTTCCGTATCCTCAACTAGCCCCCGCGAGCCCGACTCGGACCCGCTCGCGCCCGACGCTACTACGTCGGCAGATACTACTCACGAGCAGCAAGGTATGCTGGAAGCTAACGGCGAGGTCGAGCGCAATGCCAACTCTAGTAGCTGTCAAGCAGGGGGTAAGGGACAGGAGAGTACTTGTAAGGAGAAGAAGAAGAGTGAAGGTGAGGGAGGTGCAGGAGAGGAGAAAGCAAAAGGAGAAAGTGGAGGAGAAGGAGGAGGAGGAGAAGAAGGAGAAGGAGAAGCCGGTGAAGAGGCTGAAGATGAGGAAGAAGGTATGCGTAAAAGTTTCTCTTGGGGTAATAAGAAAATGTGATTTGATCAGAATAATTTTTATCGATGTTGAATATAACTTTTTTTTTATTATGCTGAGGTACTTGGATTTTAACCATTTAATATTTTTTGAAAAAAAGTTGTATAATAATCCCGTGTTAAAAAAAAATACTATTTATTTCTTAATTTCCATTGTATAAAAATATACATACTTCCGAAAAAATAATGTAGGAAAAATGACTATTTTCTATAGTAGCGGAGGGAAAGACTCATTTTCACATAAAAATTACTACAGTATATAGTAAAAATTGTTACTTTATAATTTTTACAATTCAAATAGCAATTTTTACTATAAATTGTAGTAATTTTCATGAGAATTTGAGTCTGACCCACGGCTACTATAAAAAATAGTAATTTTTCCTATATCATTTTTCGCCGTGTATGTATATTTAACATGTATTACGGATACAAGTCAAAGCTACAATATTAACCTAGTTAAAAACATTTAATATCTATGTCAAAGAAAGATCAAAACACCATACAATGACATTCAATTGACTCTTGAAAAAACAAATTTCTATATATATAGAACCCCGGCAAACGCGACGAGTATTGCGAGCACGAGGCGTCTCCTCATATACCGAGCAGCTCTTCTCAGACGACGAAAGCGAAGAGGACAAGTTGGACGGATGGGCCGACATTGAGGCAGTGTACGCGCCTGCCGGCCCATCGGCCGGTTCACCCTCTGCTGGCGCTCAGTCGGCATCGTCGTCGGCAGACCGTGACTACCCACCCGACGAGTCGTCGGAGGAGGACTCAGACCAAGATTGGATTTTACCTAGCTCTCGCAAGAGGAACCGGAAGCGTCAGTGTGAGTGTACAATTGTTTTTTTTTTTTTTTTAAATTTATTTTGTTAATATTTTTGAAAGAATGAGGAATGTTAGAAGGTGATGATACTTGAAGGGATATTGGAGCTTGCATAGAATTACGTGGATACCGGTGTTCTCGTATTTATTTCCGCTATTTATTTTTAATTCTGGATATTTATATATTTATCTTTGTCATGTCACATAGGTTTTATGTAAAAATGAATAGTGGATAATTACGATAGTTTAAAAAAGTTTTAATGAAACATCCAATATAGGTATTCGTAATTAGCTCCCACATCCCCTTTGAAACGAGGTCGTTCGATTATTTCTTGAACTAAAAGACAATGACCAGTAGTGTCTCGAATAGCCAATGAATGCAGAGTCTAACTTAATCTACAGTTAATATTTCCATATAATCCTGTTAACGCCACGTTTTTCTCTCACTCACAGCGGCGAGCCGACGACTAAAGTCATTCCAGTACAAGCTCCAGAACATCAACGCCTCCCAAGGCGCCGATGGCCAACAACATCAACAACAACAATTGTATTCTTGCCCATCCAGAGACACACAGGTGACATCATCGACTCACCTTATAACAACCGCCAGACGTGTGCCATCCAGGCAACAACCGTACAAAGTCACATCCAGTCCCGTAAAAGCAGCAGCTACCACAACAGTACCAGGCATCCCCCCGCTAGTGCCTTTGAGCGCCGTGAAGATCGAGGCGCCAGACCCTAGTCTACATTCGGTGTTAGATATCAAAGACGAGGGGCCGATATACGACCCCAGCAACGCCACAGCTAATCAAGATCCGAATTGTATACAGCAGCAGCAGGCAAACTATGTAGTCGTTACTACGGGGCATGCGCCCGTTGCGAACTACTACGTCATGCAGCAAAATCCACCGGTTACTGCTGTCGTACAGCAGAGTCAGTTCATTCAGCCGACAGCGTTCGTCTCCCAAATGGTGCCTCAAGTAAGTCTTTATATAGTGACTGAAGTACATAAATGAGTGCACAGGGGAAATGTAAAAAATGGATTTGTCCGTTAATTATTTGTATTAAAAAAAATGGTTGTAAAAGGAACTATAAAAGACGCTAAAAAATAGTTTATTCGTGTTTTTAAGGATATTAAGTTAAAATTATTTCAAAACAATAGAATTAATAAAGTAATTAATTTGTTGCGTCTTTTAACAAACATCTATTTTTTTTATTCTAAAAAAAACTGTAAACTTTCTGTATATATTAATTTATGTAATGATGGGTATCGTGAAAATCAAGTGTGTTCACCTAAGCGCCCTTGTGGAAAAAAATTCTGAAAATAAACGTTAAATATTAAAAAAACATCTAAAAAAGAATGATAAAAAGTGATAAAAAATATTTAGAAATAAAAAAATATGAAATAAAGTGATAAAAAGTAATATAATTTGAAAAAAATGAAAAAAACTGATAAAAATTGATTAAAAATGATAATTATTGTTGGAATTTGGACATTTTATGAGCTTTTATCAGTTTATATCATTTTTTTTATCACTCTTTATCAGTTTCTTTCAACCGTTATTACATACTATTAGTTTTTATTATCTTTTTTCAAATTGTATTGTTTTATTTCATTAAATATTTTTTATATTGATTTGATTAATAATTAATACAAAATGAACATACAAACAATACAATTTCAATAAAAATAACAACAAATATCAATTATATTTTACTATTTTAGAAAGTAAACTGAAAATTCATACTTAATTTAAAAAAGTTTTTTTCGTGATCTACCTTACCGGCTCTGTTTTAAACATACACATTAAGCTAAGTTAAATAAGAAATAATATTTTTATTTATGAAAAAAAAACGAAGAAGACTCCGAGTGGACTCGAACTCCAGCCTGCTGAACCGAAAGCCGCACTCTTAGCGCTGCGCCAACGCGTGTTTGTATACGTACGGTGTTTGGACTCGTCTACATATATTACAGCTTGCCTAGTCCCATAATAATAACATTGCACTAAATAAGTTATTGACGACGTTTATTTCGAAAATGATACACTGCATGAGATTTTATATAAAAAAAAGTTGTAAAAACAATAATTCCTAATCAGTTTTGAAGAGAAGAAAATGATAAATACATCTTTTGTCAAGTTATGTCGACTTACTGTCACGTGACACCGTAAGAAAAATTCCTATTGAAATTAGTAAAATTTAAAACAAAGTGAGTAAATTTTATTAAAAATGTTGGAAAGTTTATTAAAAAAGGAATATATATATATACACACACACACACACATAAATATACATACATATATAAAATCAAAATAAGTTCATGATAAAAACGTGTAAAAAATGGAAATTATAATTGTATTTCATAACTTTAATAAAAAAAAAGGCGAAATAATAAAAAGAAATATATACTGATATAAAATAATAATAATTAATAAAATATGATTTTAATAAAAAAAAAACTGATATAAATTGAAAAAATTTGATAAAAAATGATAAAATGTCCAAATTCTAATAATAATTATCTAATTTTTAGGCACGACCGCTGCTCGGGACAGCCTCATAATTTCACCAGAGCGAAAATTGTGATAATTCAAATATTGAAAATTTGATGTGTAAAAATCATTTTCCACTCAGAGCGAGTGCGTTTTAATCATTTTCTAAGATGTATGTATGTCTGTACGTCCGTATGTAATTAAGTTTCCTGATTATCTCAATGAATTTTCAACCGAT
>JAYJLV010067130.1:0-16310 GCA_036873485.1 Torymus texanus
TCGGACTGCGAATATTTTTTCGTCAGCCTTTGGCATACGGCATACGGCATTCGGCATGCAATGTGGAGCGGCTGTCAAGACGGTCAGCTAGCGCTGTATGCGCGCGCGGCTAATTATTATAACGGATTCGCGCGCTTTTCTCCCATGGCGCGGATGTTAGCTGGTCTCGGTTCCTCGACCCCGACGACCTACGATTTTTGCGATCCAAAGCGAGACGCCTGCGGGATTTTTCATGAGGCGGAGACGCTTTTTGTTTTCGCGCATTTTCGTGGTACCTGCCCTGAATTGCTGAAAATTTTATGTCAACAGTTGGGCGTGTTTTTGTTGAGGTTATACAATATTACTGGTTTTTCACTTTGGAGCAAAATACGAAGAAAAGGTATGTTTCTTTTATGGTTGTTTACATTTCATTTCTTTTCATTGTTTGCTATTATCTAGTGTCTGTGTGGAAAATGCCATACATGATAACATGTTTTTAAAGCTTATATGTAATAAAAGAAATTATTTATTTTTTAATTTATCCATTAGACCTGATATTAGTCTAGTTATTTTATTTAAATTTTTATGTTTAGGTTTTTTTATTTTGTTATTATATTTTGTTTTTCTATTTTTATTTTTGTCGAAAAATACAGTCATTTCAATTGTAAAATCATATATTTTTTATTTTACATTTGATAGTGATATTTTATCTGAAATTTTATCTTCCAGATGGGTATTACAGGCCTCCTTCCGTTTTTGGATAAATCCTCAAAGAAAACTAACATCTCAGATTTTTCTGGGAAAACTGTAGCCATCGACACATACTGCTGGCTGCACAAAGGAGCATTTTCTTGTGCTGACAAAATTATAATGGGTCAGCCTACTGATGCGTAAGTTCTTCTAACTGCAACTAAAGGTCAAATAAAGTTTAATAAAATTTTAAAATTAAATTCAACATATTACTTGATCTGTTTTAGGTATGTAAAATATTGTATGAAATTTGTTAATATGTTACTTGGTCACAAAATAAAGCCAATATTAGTTTTTGATGGGAGGCATCTTCCAGCTAAAGCAGAAACTGAAGTAAAAAGAAGGGAGTAAGTTATATAAAATTCAGAAATGGTTCCAAAAGAACAAAAATAAGTAATAATTTTCTATTGTTTCCAAAAGATCAAGAGACAGCAATAGAAAGAGAGCAGCTGATTTAATCAAAATGGGCAAAATATATGAGGGAAAGAATCTTCTAAGAAGATCTTTGGATGTTAGTCATAAAATGGCTCTAGAAGTAATCAAAGAATGCCAAGCTCACAATGTGGATTGCATTGTGGCTCCCTATGAGGCAGATGCTCAACTTGCTTACCTTAATATATCTGGGATTGCTGATGTTGTAATTACTGAAGACAGTGACCTTACTTTATTTGGTTGTACTAAGGTATAAATTTTACTTGTTTTTAATTCTAATTGCTACAAGTTTCTTTATAATTTTTTTAACAGCTCAAACTTCCTTAACAATACAATTATTTTCTAGATATTTTTCAAAATGGATCTATATGGACATGGAGTTCTAGTTGAACAAGATCGTCTTCATTTAGCAATGGGACTTGGACTTAATAACTTTCATATAGACAAATTTCGTTATATGTGTATTCTTTCTGGCTGTGATTATCTGGCTTCCCTGCCTGGTATTGGCTTGGGAAAAGCTTGTAAATTTATTGTTAAAAATACCGATGACGATATTTACAACGTAAGTTTTTCCACAACGAAAAATCTCATAAGCGTACAAAAATTCAAATCGATAAATATTTGCAGGCGCTGCAGAGGCTGGCCTCAACGCTGAATATGAAATCGCTCGCGGTGACAAAGGAGTATAGGGATAATTTCATGCGAGCGCTGGTTACGTTCAAGCATCAGCTCGTCTACTGCCCGTTGACGCGAAAACAGGTGCGCCTGAATCCACCTACTCCGGAAGTAACTCCGGAACAACTTCAGCACGCCGGAACTGAGGTCGACCCGCAGCTCGCTTGGCAGCTGGCGCTTGGGAATTCCGATCCATTCAGTATGAAAAAGCTCCATAACTACGATCCCGACAAGGTAAATGGAATATACTTTATTTCATAAAAAAAGAAAGTAAAGGGAAAATTAATTGAAATATACTTTTGTTTAAAGCCTCGTAAGCTACGTTCAGATACCTGGAGCGGAACATCCGTGGCGAAACACACGAGCATTTGGTCAAGTGATTTCAAGATCAAAGCGACAAAAGAAACGATACCTAAAACTGTCACCCCAAATAAAGAAAAGCACTTGCCAGCAAAGATTGCAAGTACTCGCGGTCAAGTGGTGACGCTGAAAACAGATGTTTTGAAGGAGTTAACACCAAAAAAACGAACTTTTGAGGGTAAGTTAATTTTTTGTTTTAATAATTCTTATTAAAGTAAATTTAAAAATAAATAGAAATATATTAACTAAATGGGGTAAAAAAAATTGCGTAAAAGTTTAGGAATTAAAATAATGGGAGTTTACGAAAAATTATACATAATTGCTTATTGGTTTTACTGATTTATTTAAAATAATATAACAAAAATGGTGAATTCTACATTTAAAACGAATAACCTATGTTTTATATTATTTTTTAAGCAAAGGCTGTGAATAGAAAGAAAATTTTATATATAAAAAAGAAGTTATTATGTACTATGTCATGTACTAATTTTAATTTAAATAGTGTCATGTAATTTATAAATTGCTTTTTGCTTTATTTTTATATGTTAAGTTAGCTATGTTTCTCAAGAACTACCTACTCATTTTTTAATAAAAAAGCATCTATGTGTGTGTGTAGTAGTATTCTATCACATTTAATATTTAACTGATCTTTTCAATACTAATGACTGATACCTAGAACAATTTTGTATCTTGAAAAAAAGTTTTAAAATTTTCCTTAATTTCTGAATTTTATAAAAGAAATCTTATTCTACTTTAAAAAAAACCTTAATTTCAAAATACATTGAATGTCAAAATGTTTGTAATATTAGTCATATTGTATAAAACATTTGTAGTCTAGTTAAACTTATAATAAAATTTTGAAGTAGTTCGAGATGTAAAAATCAACAGAATACAAGAATTTTGTATCTGAGGTTTCCTAAATTTAAGTGCTTTATTAATACACTATACAACATTAAATACTAAAAAACTAAAATCATGAGATGAGTAATTATTGACATTTTTGTCATTTAATTATATTTAATACCACTAATCAATGTTTTATACTAAATGACATGATTTTTCTCTTACATACAATTAAACATGCATGAAATTAATGTCTATGTCACAGTCTTTCTTTTTATCAAATATTATGATTTTATCTTATTTTTAATAAAAGGATTATAGTGATTACATATAAATAGACGCTTTTGTTCAAACTGAATATTTATAAACACATTAAGTCATAAACTCATATTTTCATTGATTGTTTATGTATTTAGAAAACCTAATTAAAAAACAAAAAAAGAAAATAAAAAAATGTTACATTGTATAAAAGAAAAAAAGAAGAGTTTGGTATTGTCTGAGATATTTTTCTCAGTTATTTAGAAATAGAAAGTTTTGTACAGTTTTATATTTATGTAGAGATACTTATAGATTGGTATAAAGCAAATTATAATTTTAGAATTTTGTAATTCCTACAAACACATTAATAATCATTCAAACAAAAACAAGCATCTAAAGTCATTTGTCTAATTTGACAATTGTCATAAATATTATTCAAAATTTTTAAACTCTCTTCTTATCGGCATAAGTTTGGGTTCCCCACTAACAAACTTAATGGTCATAGTTGGATTTTCTTTGTTTACATTAATCTTATCAAGTTCCTCTTTAAGTTGTTTAATTTTTTTCTGTTGAAATTTTGTTAAATCTGTCTTGACAACATATTGTTTTTCAACAAATCTCCTGTTTTTCATTACTGTTATTACATCTTCTTTACAGGAAAGACTAACTCTTAAGGGACGACAAATATTAGGATTTGGTCGTCCCAGTCTTCTTGTGTCCATTTCATCTAAATCAATATTGGGAATATTTCCTAAAATTTCGCGAGCTCGCGAAGCATCTCTTGCAGCCACTAGCTCATTGAATTTATTAATATCTTCTAAAGTTGAGTAATCTTGTGATATTCTTAAATTATCTTCGGGTACATTATAAATAATTAGATTCCTTGACTTTATATCTCGCTCTTTTAACTCAACCATGATTTCAGAGATCCCCACAATTGGTTCCTCCGTTTGTTTTGATTTCAAATTCTCCAATTCATTTGCAATACGTGTAAGATCTTCTCTTAAACCGCTTACATCATTTTGCACATTTTCAAAATGAAGGGTTTTGCTTTTTATTGTATTCATGGATGATTCTAGTTCATTTATACGTGGATCAAAGGTGTTTAACTGTGTTGAAACTGTATCTAAAGAATTTGAAATATTGGAAATTGACGTTTGAAGGGAAGATATGCCTTGCCACACAGTTTCTAATGTAATTTTATTAGTACTATCATTATCAATACTTCTAACTGGAATCTCATTTATTATGACTGGATTGTTGTTTGAGGTAATAATATTTACATCTTCTTCTTCATCTAGTATTATGTCATTACCATTATCTTCATATTGGTTTACATTGTCTTCAATAATTTCAATATTTGTGTACTCCTCCTCAATAATCTGTATCTATGTAACAAAAGAATCAATGGTTTATATTAGATCTTAAAAAACAATTAACAACAAAATTATAGCAACATAAAATGAAACTGGTTCATAACATACCTCATCCTCATTGCTATTGTAGTCAGAAAGAGGTTTCTCGCAAATTCCCATACTTTCCATCTTCATCACTTTTCCGTATCGCATATTATCGTCTTGGCTACTGGTTGCGGCGGCTATCGGTGGGCCGCTGTTATTGTTGTTGCCGCCGCTGTTGCCCCCGCTGTTACCGCTGTTACTATTGTTAACGTTATTCAAATTGTTAACGTTGTTCAAGTTATTAAGGTTTTTCTGATTATTGACGTTGTTCAGATTGTTAAGATGGTTCTGTGATTGTTGCGATTGTTGGAGCTGCGGTGGTTGTCGTCGCTTGTTGCGACGAGTGCGCATCGGATAACTGTTGGAGAATGGCGACTGGTTCGGGCCACAGCAAACGTTGAAGATGCCCTCCGGTGAAATCTTATACCTGTGCGAGCAGGATAAGTGGAAGGGTGTACTGCACTTGGCACATCGGATCACACCAGACGCGATGTTTCGTCCACAAGAACGACAGGCGACCATAACCTCGTCTAATGAGCGCGCTGGTTAGCCCGCTTTTGATGTCATGCGCTTTGTTCTCGCACTCTTTTTCACCCTCGTTTCGGTGGCTCGGACTATTCCCGAGACGACACCGATCCACTTTCCCAAGATTGAGCGAGAAGATGAGGACTGTACAGACGCCGAAGTAATAATTGTATAGCCGAGAACTTAACAAAGCTATTGTAACCGCAATTAGACTGGTGTTGCTGGTGTGCAGAGAACGGCTAATACTAATTTACTACTATTATATGGTACGCGCCGCCATGTTGTCGTTCTATGTCTTCTCTTGTGTCTGTCGAGGCTCTCGAATTGTTGCGGTCTTATCTGTTCGAGGAATCGAAAAGCGCACGCAGCGCCGTGTCACATGCGTTACCTAGAATGGCGCGAAAATTTAACTGGTGGCCTTTCTGCTCCCATCTCCAATGCTTATAATCTTACCATATTATATACCAATCTTCTACTTATTACAAAAATTTTAATCTATTACTGATTGTTTATTAAATATAATAGTATTTTTTTTTTTCTTATCTAATGGATATTTTTGTTTGCAGAACATGAATTGGAATCTATGGATGAAATAATACAAATGTACAAAGAAGAGCCAAAAGAATCTATTGAACCAGTCAACCCAATTTCAACTAAATCAAACCTAAACATTTCTTTGACAGATGAACAAACATCGCCTATATTAGTCAGAAGGTCCAACCCATTCAAGAAACCTAGTGAAACTTCACCAAGTCTTTTGCAAAGAGTAAGAAGGAGACTCCCAGTCAAGAGTCGACTAAGACCAACTGTGATAGATGAAACAGCTGTTGCACAGAGCAAGTTCTTTGCCACTGGATCTGACACTGACGCTAAGGAAGAGGAGTCAATGGATGTTACTGAATCCATGGTTGTCAATATTGACAAAGAGGATTATAAGGAAAACGTAAACTGTTCTAAACAGAATGTAATCATCCCTGAGACTGAAGCCTTTGAAGAGGTACTATTTTTTTATTTTTACATTATATTTGAGATAAATTATTATTAAAATTTACTGAATTTTTCTATTTTCCAAGTCTATGAAAGCAGATGAAGAAGTTGATAAAGACAGTGGATACAAAGGATCAAGTGATGGGGGAGATGCAAATATTTCCGCAATGAGTTGCGATGATTTCCTGACTGAAACAGAACCTCTTCATGCAGTGGATAATAATGCTGAACCAAAACATATTGTTTTGAAGGAAGAATCTCATGAAGGAATTAAAATGGAAGAAAAAATAGTGATAAATGGAGAACAAGAAATGGATTTCACAATAACGCGGGAAGTTTTCTCAGAGACCAAATCTAGCTTGTTTATGTCTGAAAGTTCAACCCCAGAAAAAAGACTGAAAAGAGATAATAGTTTTGTACAAAGTAACTTAAGACTATCTCAATCATCGGTAAATAACTTTATATTACTATAATTTATTACAATTTTATGAATTCAGTAATTCTGTAAATCAACTACATTTTTATACAATAGTAATGGTTAATTTTGAATATATTTTCTTTTTAAATTTTATAATAGCAAGGATCTTCATCTCGCCGTGGTAATAGAAGTAACTCAAAAAAGACTGCAACCATTCAGGGTCAACAAAGCTTACTAAATATGTTTGGCTTTCAAAAAAAGTAAGAATCATTTATTATTTTTTACGAAAACTTTGATGGCAACTCTTGAAATATTAATTTTTATTTGTTTCAGAAATGGTCTCAAACACTAGATCAAAAATAAAATACCAAAATGTGAAATTTGGCTCTAAGGTTTTGGAGAAAAAGACTTACCCTACAGGCTAGGGTGCAAATGCATTTATTTTACTTCTATATGTGCCAATCAATGTTAAGTTATAATTACATAAAAGTACTGTTTTTGACTCTTATGGTGTACATACCTGTAAATAGTTTTACAACGATTTTGTAATAAAATTAAAACGATTTTTATTCTTCTAATAAATCGAATTAAGTACTTATGTTGAAACTGTGCGATTTTTATTTTTTTCTATGAAGTTCGAATACTAAATATACTTATAGGTATTCTAATTCTCATATAATCTAATTTTAATATTCCCTATTGAAGCGACACCTACAAATCTGTAGCCCTCCAAACGCCGATAAGTATATTACGCAGAATCAACTAAATTCTAACCTAACCTCAACTCAACATGAAATTGTCAAATTCGGTATTATAGGTTAACTTTGTGTATTAAAAAAATGAGTTGTTTAAGAAAATTTGCGTTTCAACATAGAAATTTTATAAATTTCATAGAATGCAAAAGATTCGCCGGACATAGCAAATGGGCCAATATAAAGCACACAAAAATGGAAAAAGACCTAGAAAAGTCAGCACTTATGCAAACTTATATAAAAAAAATGAAAATAGCAATAGCAGGTACTTTATAAAATATTATTATTGTCAAATTATATTTTTGTAAGACATTTAGTGAAATTAAAATGTCTAATATTGTTAAATTTTGTTTTCAATTTTAATTTTTGTATTTTATTTAATTTGTTTGTTATTGTATAAGGTAAAAGTGCTAAACCAGATGATAATGTACAACTTGCAAGACTAATTGAACAAGCAAAAGAAAGAAGTTTGCCAATGGCTACAATAAAAAGTTTTCTTGAAAAAGCAGAAAAATCTAAAACTGGTAGTAAAGTAACTGTGTGTGAAACCAAGGGACCATCAGGCTGTATAGTTTTAATTCAATTGTTAACTGATAATTTTCCTCATTTTCGAAATTTATTAAATACTCACCTGAGGAAAGCAAAGTAAGTTCATATTAAAAGTTATTTTTTGAAATTTATTGACGGATTAATTAGTGAATTATTAAGTATAATTTTTTAATTATATAGTATAATACACAGTATTAGTACTTATTCACATTAACTTTATTTTATATATTTTACATTATATTCTTTTTGACTTCCAATTTACACAATAAAAAGGTTTTATTTTAATAAAATTCACTCCTTATTACACAAAATTATTATTTTTATAGTAATATTTGTTTAATTATATAATTTGATTTTCAGTTTTGGAACTTCTGAAATGCCAGCCCAAAGCATATATGATGAAAAGGGCATTATTTTAGCAGAAATTGGTGATCTTGATCTTGATAAAGTTTTAGAAGATGCAATTGAAGTAGGTGCTGAAGAGGCAGAGAGGCTAAAAGAAAATGACAAAGAATTCTTTCAGGTTTGAAAATTTGATACAAAATATATAATTGTTAAAGAATGATTAAATTATCAAATTTTTTTCCAATATTTTATTGCAGTTTACATGCCATGCAAATGAATTATTCAAAGTAAGAAATAAACTAGATGCATTAGGTTATAAAATTATTCAAGCTGATACTGAATTTGTACCAAAAGTATATGTTACATTAACTGATGAAGAAATGGAAATAGTTAGCAAATTGTATGATAGATTAAGCAATATTGAAGAAGTTATTAAAATTCATAACAATATTTCGCAAATATAAATATGTAAATACATTAGAATTATTTATTAAATTTTGATTTATTTTAATAAAAAAACTGTATTTTTAATTCTGATCAAACTTAAATTTTGTACCAAAACATAGATAATAAAAAAATTTTAGTACAAGTAAAAATGAAAAAAAAGATACAATTTTGTAATTACTAAAACGTCTTTTTTATTGTATAATATAATATTTTATATAATATGTTTTAAATTTAAGTTTATAATTAGGTATGTCTTCAAATCAATGCTTTGTAATTCAAAATGGTAACTATGGCAATGACGTAGGTGGTGGACACTTAATACATATATAGGGGCTGGCATAGGGCAAGGATAATATATTTTTATTATTATTTTGCTATGTTTTATATTTATCAAAGTACCCTTTTCTTAAACAAAATGTAGCTTTACGATCTTTTGGATAAGTGATTATGAAATTTTTTTTCGTATCAATATAATTATTTATACTTTGCTTTTTGCAACATTACTATAAAAATCACTGCTCGCGCCGCCGCCAACTTCACTTTCGTAAAATATATATTTTTAACAAGGTTATGTTTGTTATAATTCGTTAATTTTCATTTGTAATATTCTTTTATTTGATCGTTAAAATAGAAGCAAAATTTTTCAAGTACATCAGTGCATTGTATTTATTTATTTGAACAAAACTTCAAAAGATTAATGTAAAAAATAACTGTGGTTTCCTTAAATATTTTGCTTATAAATTATAAATATTATCATGGCTTCTCTCAATTATAGGTAAGAAGCTTTTTTTCACTTTTAAACTATATTAATAATTTGTAAAGTGTTATTTTTATTATTAAATACAATTTCTATCTCAGTATTTCTTCATTTATCATAAGCAACATTGACAATGAGGATCATTTGAATAATGAATTTGAGGATGAAAGTAATTCTATTTATCATGAAGATAATTCTTCAGAAATATCTTTTACAACAGATATGGATACCAGTGTAATTGACAGTGATTATGAAGATCATGAGTCTGGGTTATCTGGAGGTGATTCAATTATTCTTGATAGTACTTTTGAAAATGAGACATCAAATTCAGTACAAACAGATTCTGAACAAGAATTTGAAGAGGAACAAATTGAACCTAGTAATTTTTATAAAAATATATTATATTTAATAATAGTAAAATAATAATAATAATATTATATTTAATAATTTTTATTTTTGTAATATAAAATAATTTTAAAATTATTATGTATTCTAGAATCAAAAAAAATCAGACTTGAAGAAGCTGAGCAATCTGATGTTGCTGAAAGTGTTGATCCTTCTCAAAAATGTCCAATCTGCTTAGGTGCTTGGTCAAGTGTTGGAGACCACAGACTGTGCTCTTTACGTTGTGGGCATCTTTTTGGATACAAATGTATTAAACAATGGTTGAATTCAAATAATGAATCTACTAAAAAATGCCCGCAATGCAATGCAAAAGCATCTTTGAAACATATTTGGTTTATTTATGCTAACAAGTTAACATGTGTAGATACTACAGAAATTGAAAGAATGAAAAAAAAAGTAGAAGAAATACATCTTAGGGTAGTAAAAATAAAAAAAGCTTTAAGAAAAGAGAAACAAAGGACAAAAAAATATAAACAAATGTATAAATCTAGAATGTTAACTCTTTCAACAGATTCAGATATCTGTTTTTCAGACTAAATTATAAAATATCAAAATTTTTATACTTTTGCTAAAAGTAATGTTACTTTATTATAGTCTTTGAAATAAAATTTAAAAATTTTAGTGCTATTGTCCATTAAACTTTAGCAAAAGGTTTAAATAAGATATTTATTATAATTTGGAAAAATGTATCAAATTAAAATATTTTATAGAATCTTATTAATTATTATTATAGTTAATATAATTTCTTTATTATATTCCTTTCACCTATATTTATAAATGGTGAAAATTTATATATCCCATAGTAATGTTTAAATTATATATCGGATGAAATCCTGAAATTACTGAAGCCAGGATTCTGTCTAAATAAGAAATAGTAAAAATTTCTGTAACTAAAAACAATACTGTGATTACTGCCATGAATTTTGTATGTCATCAACTGTATAAACTTAAAAACAATAAATCTCAAAAAATTATTTATTTATTTACTTATTTCTATTAACAATTTGTTTCAGATAAAAGAAATGCTATTTTACAAGTATAAATATATTAAACTTTTTGTAAATTTGTTTTAAATATTACATAAGTTTATAAAATGTTTTTTTAAAAACATTATTCTTCATTTACCCTATAAGCTTTTATTACTTCATTATTAACATATTTTTTTTCATAATTTATTAAAAATAGTATATGCATGTACTTATACAAAAAATCTTCGATAAAATTTTGTACAAAATTTTAAGCTGATTTGCTTTGATATACCTATGTAAAAGTCTGTAATTTAATCGATGTTCTGAATATTAGAGCCATATCCTTTTATATCATTAATATTGGCACCATTGAATAACAAAGTTGGATTTTTCATGAATAATGATTTCATAACTTGTTTAGTTTTCTTCATTTTTTGAAAATAGTTTTCAGCATTACTACTTTCAAAATTTTTATTTACTATGTTTTCTTTACTTTTTACCGAAGTCTCAGGTTCTTCATTTAAAAACTCTTCTAAACTAACAATGTCTTTATCTGATGGTCGTTTTCTCTTCTTTTCTTTCCTTTGAATAGTATTTTCTGTGTCTTCCATATCAATACACATGTTTTCTTTTTCAGTATAATGTGTTCCATCATTTACTTTCAATTCTTCACTGTTTTCTACTTTAACAGTTTTTTTCTTCTTTTTCTTCTGAACTGGATTACTAATTTCTTCAGAGATATCAATTTCTTTTACCTTTTCTTTTGTAGCATAGTCTTCATCTGATCCATCAATAACAATAGTGTCTTTT
Organism: Torymus texanus; assembly: GCA_036873485.1. NCBI lineage: Eukaryota > Metazoa > Arthropoda > Insecta > Hymenoptera > Torymidae > Torymus > Torymus texanus. The sequence goes on from JAYJLV010067130.1 coordinate 11,721, forward strand.
ACACCAATTGTTTTACTTTTTTTAATTTTATTTTTCTTCTTAGGTTTTTGTTCATTTGTTATTCTTTGCTCCTTACAATTTTGATTTTCATGTACAAATTCTTTTACATTTATACTAACAGCAACCTCTTCTACACTTTCCTCTTCAGGAGTTTCTTCAATTGTTTCCAACTGAGACATTCTTCGGTTTTTCCTCCTGTTACCTTTTTTACTCTTTCTTTCATTAATTTCATTATCTATTTCTTCTTCATTTAGAACTTCCAAATCTAAACCTGCATTAATGAAAGTGGTTGAATCTGTTGATTTATCTTTCTTTTTTAATTTTTCATTGCCAATTTCATATTTGTCTAATTTTCTTTTCTTTTTCTTTTTCTTTACTATATCTGTGTTATATTCTATTCGATCATTAAAAGTTACCCTCTTTTTACTTGAATTTTCATCGGATAAATCTAATCCAGTGTTATCTACACCACATGTTGTCCGTAAAACTTCAAAATCCAACATGTTATCACCTATATTTACAGTATTATCTAATTCTACAGCACAATTTTCAAATCCTTCAGCTTTAGATATCTTGTCTTTTCTTTCTTTAACTTTCTTTGGTGTTGGATTCTCAGTATATCCCAAATCTAATCCGGAATTTTCGATAACATTCAGTATTTCTATTTCTTTAATTTTCTTTACTTTTTTCGGCGTTGGTTTATCAGAAAATTCAAAATCCAATCCGGGATTCTCAATACCATTCAGTATCTCTACTTCCTTACTTTTCTTTACTTTTTTCGACGTCGGATTATTGGTAAATTCCAAATCCAATCCTGGATTTTCTAATCCATTTAATATTTCTACATCTTTACTTTTTTTTACTTTTTTCGGCGTTGGATTATCGGGAAATTTCAAATCCAATCCAGGATTTTCAATACCATTTGATAAAACTTCACTTTTCTTACTCTTCTTTGATTTTTTGGATGTTCTTCTATCCAAATCATCTATATTTTCTACTTCATTTGAAGCATCTTCCGGTTCTTGTGAAATTCTTTTTTGAGCAGGTGTATCTGAAAATTCTAAATCTAATGCTGGATTTTCATATGCACATGACAGATTTTCTGCTTCTTTTTTCTTCTTAGTCTTTTTTGGTGTTGCTCTATCTGGATATTCTAAATCTAATCCAGCATTTTCATAGCCTCCAGTTACACGATCATTATCTTCTTTACACTTTTGTGGTGTTGGTTTATCTGTATCATCTAAATCTAATGCAGGATTTTCATATCCATTTACTAATTCTTTTTTTATTTTCTTAGATTTTTTCGGCGTCATCCTATCTGCACAATCAGCATCTTGATTCTCATTTCCCTGAACGTCGCTATTACACACTTGACTCGTTGCAACAGAGTTATCAGGAAATTCTAAATCTAAAGCTTCATTTTCATAGGTAAATTCGCTTTTTCGTTTTTTAGGTGTCGGTCTGTCGGGGCATTCTAAATCGAGTCCTTGATTCTCATAAATAAATTCACTTTTCCGTTTTCTTGGAGTTGGTTTATCACTGGATTCCAAGCCAGCATTTTCCGATTTAACTTTTTGTGGAACAGGAGAGTCAAGTATATTTAAATCCAAACATGGGTTATCAAAAACATAATCTAAATTATTAGACTTTTTACTTTTTGATTTTGATTCGCTGCTTTTTATGAAACCAAAACCTGTATACTTTCCTGTATCACTGTCAGCCTCATTTTTCTCAGGACTTGCAGTATCATTAACATAAAATTTACTTCTACTTTTTTCAGTAAAACCAAATCCAGTTCTTGCTTCTGGTTCACTGTCAGAATTATTTACACCTTCAGATGTACTTTTTTGTTCCCCATGTTGGAATTTTTTGAAATAATCACTCATATTACCACCTTTAATTGTAAGAATTCCTGCAGTTGTATCTTTTGTGCCCACAGGGTCTCGAAAGTTTTCCACACTTTCTTCTTCTATTTCTTCTTTAATTTTTGTCTCATTTAAATCTTTCTTACCAAATATATTAGCTAAGTCTTTTGTACTATACTTATTTACATCTTTGCCACGAGTGAACTTCTTGTAGCTGTAATAAAAAATAAATATCAAAAAACTTTAATGAATGATTTACAAGAATAAAATAGATTTTGAAGTTATATAGAATTAATACTCACTGCACTCTTTTTTGACTTTGCTTTGACTTTTCTTCTAAAGATTTGCCACTCAAAGCTTTACTTATTTCTATTGCAGTATCAGCTGAATCCACAGACTGTTCTTTTTGCAAGTTTTGTAAAAAATCATTGAAACTATCTTGATGCTCAGTCCAATGGTCATCTTTATTCTTGTCAAATCCAATACCTAAAGAAAAATTATAATTTAAAATTACATTAATTTGTTACACAATCATTAATGAGCTCATTTATATATTTAACTTACCAACTTGATCGTTTTTCACCTTCACTCTAATGTGTTCCACCATGCCTTGCTCTTTAGCTCCAAGTCCTTTTCCACTGCTCCACCCCATTTTTTCCAACATTTTCTGTCCAAATTTGTTGGAGTCTATCGCAAAAATAGAATATTTTAGAATAAAAAAACGAATCTTAAAATCTATATTTCTTATAGATCAAATTAACATCCACGATAAAAAATGATAAAAATTAAAAATAAATATGTACAATTATCTGAAATGTGAAACGATGATTAGTGAATATTGTTTATATGTAAATATGAGTAATTTTACAGATTTCTATTATCTTACACAAACTATAACCAGCTGTAAAACCATAATTACAACAAACATTCCATGAAAAACACAGAAATCACAAATATGTAAACAAAGTTACTGAAACCAGAAAAAAACGTTTTTTTAGCACTTCTAAGTTAGTAAAACACACAAGAAAACAAATACCCAGCTGTCACACATTCGCAACCCCATACATTCACCCATCCCGCAATAAACACCGAAACTTCAAAATGCATCCTAACCTTCGCTCCAATGTTTGCCTCGTGGATTGAGTGTCCATTTCTGCTTGCGCTTCGGGCCTGCGAGCATTGCCATTTTTGCAATCTTCGATTAAACAAACTTCTTAATTCATCCGACGACGTCCTTCGTCCTTTTCTTTGTGGATGCTCGCGCTTCAACCGTCCACGACAACACCTGGCATTTTTTCCCGCAGCCTGCGCGTGAAATATATTTAATGAGAGAGAGAGAGAGGTGAGACAACAGCTGCATGTGCGTGTTCGGTGCCGATGATGAACAATCGCAGACCGCAGCAGAAACACGTGCGCGGAGAATCGCAAGTGCGCATGCGCACGAAAAAAAGAGCGGGATGGAAGAAGCATTGTTTGAAAATCGATTGTTCGATCGATCGTTGCGTTGTGGTTTTATGACGATTCGTAGCATAGTTGGTGTAAACTGGATTTTTTACCGATATACTCGGCTTACGTGATTGTGACGGAGTAAATAACTAATTGTATTGTTCAGCTATTGGAATTTTCAATTATACGTCTAAAAATTACAATAGAAAAATAATTGTTTTAAAACAAATTGTTAATACCAATCTTATTTATAGCAATGGAAATATATGTACATTGTAGTATAAAATTAAGATGTTGCACAATGTTAAAAAATCACGACTAATCCTACTATTATGAACTATAAACATAAAAAATTATTTATTGATTAACAATACTACTATGTATAAAGTTATAAATTAATCCTTTATGCTAACAGTACAGTTTTGTACCTACTTCAGTCACACTCCTTCTAAAATAGACGTTAAATAGTTAAACGCGATTTGCTCACAGATAAAATAGACTCCACTTTGTACGCATAAATGTGCTGAATCATTCTGATGTAGCAATATATCTCTCTGTTTAAAAGTATATGGCGCCGACATGAGCGATATAATATTCGCTTCTTGTTGACGCATAATTTTAGAATATAATAATTCTCATTCAGGCTTTGCCACAAATTAAAACTCTAACATACTAATGAAATATTTCTCAATAATCTTTCTTGTTTGCTCTTCGGTATATCGGCATAAAATCGATACATCACGATAGAACTATGGTTTCGAAAAATTTCGCAATAACGATCCAGCGATTAGCCACTATTTTTTTGCCTGTCATTATTCGCTCTTGTTCGGTTTACTTCCTGCTCTCGAGTACCTTACACATTTGGGCCACATAATGAGTCTCAATCATAAAAAATCCTTCGTCATATATTTTCCCATGATTTATTCAAACTCAATTTAGTTGTTATTTTTTTCTTCCGCTGCGTTTAAAATATCTTTACGCAATCATATTTCTCTTCTATATAACAAAAACAAAACCATCGAGAATAGGTATAAGTACTCTATATATTTATATCTTATCTGATAGAAAAAAATTTTCCTTTAATCAATGTTTAATAAATGTATCTTATCTGGCTTTATGTTTGAAAAAAAATAAAAACTATTTAACAGAAACCACTAATGAAACATAACAAATCCCTTTCCTATCCTTTCTAAACATTAATAACAATTGAGGGGATGGGCCGAATAACGGTATAACTCGATTTATTTCACTTTTGATTTAATATTGGAATACGAATGAG
>JAYJLV010067150.1:0-16307 GCA_036873485.1 Torymus texanus
AATTTTTAGCTGTTTTATTTATTTGTGAGAAATTATTTCGTTGCGTCCCAACGTTGCAAACTTCAGACCCATGTTTTATTAGGGGTTCTGTTACTTACAACTCAACGCGAAAATCGGCGTGAAAGTGGATTTTTTTTCACTCACCGAGACAGCAATTTATATCAAATGCCTACCCTCTATTAATCGATATTAAAAATGTACGTACGCATGTGTTTTAGTAATTTCTATACAGTGATAATAAATTTTAATTATACTGTATTCACGGTATAGTGAGTTTGAAAAATATTATTTTATAAAAAGGCGGTATTTTAATTAACTTATGAACTAATATGGAGTGCATCGGAGCCAAAAGCATTTCAAGCAATCACCGCATAAATCATCAAAAAAAATGCGCCCCATTTGAATAATAAATTGAAAGGAATTTCGCGAAAAAGAGCGGCCCGCAAGCGCGAGCGATAAAAAGCGAACACTTTAATGCACTCGTAGTCATAAAAATCTCTATACACACGCCACGAGGAGACGCTTTATAACAAAAAGTTGTAAATTTCGTCAATATCACCTCCTTCCTTCCCTTCTCCCACTTAATTATTATTACACAGCGCACACGGGCTTCCCTCGGTTCTGCACCCGGCCACGCCGCACGCGCACCTTTCCAAAAAAAGAAGCCACAGACCAAAGGACACGTGCTACTGCAGCAGCAGCAGCAGCAGCGGCGACGACGACGACGACGGCATGTGCGCGTAACCGGGCGCCGGCCCGGCTGTCCTCCCCCGGAAATCGTTTCGGACGCTCCTCTCCGTCTCCTTCTCATGCTCTTCTTTTTTGCGCTCGCGAATATATGTGCGCGTCCAACGGAATTTCCTCGACGCGGGCGCGCGCGCGAGGCAGCAAAAAGCCACTTGCCTTGCGCGCCATAAACGTCGTGCATTTTTTTTTCTCCTCCGCATACGCGCGCTCGCTCCACTGGCTTTTCGTTTGCGAATAACCGCGCGGAGATGCTTGTTTTTGCTCTACGTTCTTGCGACGAAGCGCGTCTTGTACTTATATATACTGTACTATACGTTATATATGTGGTACTTCTGTGTGCGAAAGATGCTTTTTTAGTGTCTTATTTCTGCCGTGTATATAGTGTTTGTTGCGATCATATACGCGGAACGGGAACGTTGTTTGTCTCGTCGGAGTTGAGCTTAATTATAACAGCCGCGCAATAAGATTTTTCGCCGTCGTCGTTGCGCGCGTTGCGCAATCGATTCTATGATTGTTCCTGGCTAGTTGATTAGTTTTTTACGGCTCACCGATAATTGCTTTGTTAGTTAATGGTTTTGCTGTTTTTTTTTGACAGATGAGAGCCCGACTATAAGCTGGACGGCTATATATAGAGGACGGACTATGGGCTTTTTTTTTACTCGAATCGTATTCGTATAGAGTGTGTTTAGATTTTTGTCGACCATATACCATTGGCATTTGTAATTAAGCTCTAGCGTATAGAGTGTATTTCTTTTTTACGAGTTGTTTACTCGCTCGTGCAAAAGTTTAATCACGTACATTCAAATTCCGTACGATATATATAGACGCTAAAGTTTTTTACCTTTATGCGTAAGTATCATTGTTAACGAAGTACCGTTCGAATCATTTGTGTCACGATGTTCGATTCGGAAGCCCATTCCTAAGGAGAACCAATTGAAGTCAAATTTGTTTTGCCAGCAAAAAAAGAGAGATCGAGATACAAAAAAAATACGTTAATTGAAGACAACGAGGCGACTTTTGGCAATCGATTTAATTTCCTAGAAAGGCTATATATTAAAGACAATTAGCACATGCCCGTCACTATTAAGTTGAACCCAGACGTGGCGACGACGGACGAACGGTAAATTATGCAAACTCATCCATCCGAAATATCTTATAACTAAGTTTGTCGGCAGGCGTGGAAACTATCTTATTAATCGCGACGGTCTAATCGGGTCAATTTCCGTCTAATGAAATCAAGAGGCACATCAAATTTATTTTAATAAAATTGTTTAGTACACGCCTGATGAGTTGATCTATGATATACACTGCTGTAAATTAAAATGCAGATCTTGAGATGACTTAATGATGTACATAAAATAAATAAAATTTAATGGTCTGATGTGAGTGTAACATTCCAATTATTATCGTTGATGAATGAAGCCTAGTTTTTTTAATTAACGTTGGCACGATGGAGTGCTTTTATATATAAATATAGTTTTTTTATGTAATGTCCCAATTTAGATATTAATAAGTACAGCAGTCACGGTATAAGAATAATTATCTTATTAGCAGTTTTTAAATTTTCCTATAATCAATCCTTCAATACTTCCAATTGTTTCATAACTATTTTTATACCCGAAGCGAGACTTAAACAAAGAAACAAAAAAATTACAATGACAATTGCAATTTACATTATACTTCTTCCAAGGATGAAAAATGGTTGAAAAAGAAAATTTTTATATCCTCTCCCCAACAGTGTAAAAAGCCTCGCCATGCATCATCACGAGCCTTTCATGTACGATCCTTATTAAAATCTTGATCCACGCATCGAAACAGCCTTTTTCGCGGCAATCTCTCAACTCCTGTTTTTCATTAGCCTCTTCTCTCCCTTCCCGACCGTACACAGTCACGTCTCGTCTGTGTCCCTTATCAAAGTTTATCCAAAAGTCTCGACATTCCCCTTTCCGCTTCCCTCTTCTCTCCTCTGTCGTCGAATTTTCCCGGATCGGTGCGCGCCGGCGTGACGGACGATTAGCTTCTGCGGTTGACGGAATTACGTTGGCGTGTATAACTCGCTCTCTCGCTCTCACCCTCTCATGTTTTTCCCGACATGCTCGTGTCGTCGTTCGATTACAACGTGACACTGGCAGCAGTATACCAGGAGCGCGCGCGCGCATACTACTCGAGAGTGGCAATATCTGCCCGCCTATAATACCGTGCGTATATATATACACACACAGCCATATACATACATATATACATACACACACACACGCATAAGGAAGGCATTGTTCTTTGTTGCGCGCGAGCGCGGACGTAAGAGGGAGCGAAGGAGATTGAAAGGCGCGGTAAAAGCACTCGAAGAATTTCGGTGAAAGCTCTCGCCCCGGCGTATACAAGCGCACGCACACACTCACATTGGGTGGCGAGCGGGGTATTATAGTGTGGCTTATTTGCGCGCGCAAGAGAATCGTGGTTTCTGAATATTGATTTTTTCTCGTGACGAGAGGGAGCGGGGAGCTCGTGAGGAGAATTTCCGATCAACTTGTTATTGGTTTTCTTGTATTAATCATAATAATGCACTTTGCCGTCTCGTAAAAGGGAAAACTTTATTTCGGATTCCTTTTTCGACGAAATAACAGATAATAAGAATAATATTGCTGCTCAAAATTAGTATATTTAATTCATTAACATAACCATCACTCTCTACGGCAATAAACAATTTGAAAAGTTTCAAAATCTTAACTGAAGTTTCTTTTCCTCTAAAAAATATGATGACTTTGTAGAATGCGTCAAACACATTTGCTATTGTCAAGAATTGACAGTAAAGTATTTGCAAGTTCTTATATCACTCACGGAAAGTGATAAGGCTTTTTTCTTAAGCAATATTTCATGTCTACTACACAATACTAGAAACAATTTCAAGCCTTCTATGCTCTCACTGAAAATTGCTATATTTCAAAAGCCGCGTGAGTTCTGTATTAAGAACAATGATTGGTGGAAAAGGGTCAAGAAAGCGACAAGAGTATATATAGTGAGGAATGACGTTAAAACTTTACGGCACTGCATGAAATTCGTAAAGTGCTTGACTCGTTGCATACATGTGAATTTTAATCGCTGAAATGCTTACATTCTGTGAATAGGTCGGAATAAAATTACGAATGGAATGAATGAGGATAAAAATATACTGTTACTTTATTTTACTCAATTTTTAATTCTCCAACTAATTCTTATGTATTTTTCTTTCTGTTACAGGTGAGTGTACAGTTATTTACAAATCTAGTTCATCCCTTTACGTAAGTCCAACGTTATATAAAATATTTCGTCTACCTACTTAACCTAAATACGTAGAAATATATTCGATGCCTATTGATGTCAACAAAATAAGACACGAACAACTGACAAATCGCACTTGATGATCCCACTTGTTAAAATCACTCGTTGAAAAGAAAAAGTGAATTTGCAAAAGGCAAGGAGAATAAAACAAGGTCGAGCGAAGGCCTCATCGCTTCTCTCTGTATAGAGATACACGCGAACAACATAATAGAGCGCGACAAAGAGAACGCAAGCGTTGACGAAAAGCCGGGGCAAGAAAGAGACAATCTTCCACTCGAATATGTCCTCTCTTCGCCTCGTCGTCGTCGTCATCGTCGTCGTCGTGCTCGAGCGGCTCCGTCGTCGCGCTGTGCTGCCTTTGATGTAATGACGCGTGGAGCCAGCCCGTCTTTGACGTAACTCTCTCACTCACTCTCTCTTCTTTCTCTCGCAGGCTCACTTTTCTTCCAGCTCCTGCGCGCGCACACCTTGTGACTGAAAGCTAGAAAGGGAGAGCTTCCTGAGCCTCTTTTAATTTGAAAAGGCGCGCATTCGTGCCCCACACCCTGCAAGCGTGCCTTGACGTTTTCATAAGGGCTTTTTTTCTCTCTCTTCCCACGAGACAGAGAGAGAGAGCGTGTCTCGTCCTCGCGTGGCTATATACTTTCCCTTTCTTCACCTCTCCTCCGCACGATACTCCTCCCGCTGATGCGGCGCGAATGTATCTGCGTATACGCGAACTTGCTGCTGCTTTTTTTTTCCCGCTTTAATTTCACGGATTTTCCTGCGAGCAGCTTACGCTTCTTCGCTTCCACACGGGTTCTCCTTTTCTCTTCTCACATCAAGCCTCCCTTGTCAGTACTTACCTTTTTTTTTAATTACTCCTTGGATGAGAAAAAAACGCGAGAATATAGTGTAATGATCAGCCACAGCCGACGAGGTAAATTGCTTTGTGTACTCGACAAACCCGCGGAAAGTTGAGACTCGCGAAGACTACGCGAGCTTGGCATTCGTTGCTAATCCTTATTTTCTCTCGTAGTACGCGAGTTGAGCCGCATGCGTATGGGTTCGGGTATATACTGGACTAGCTTAAACTTTAGATAACCTGTTTGAAAGTTTTAACACATACGCTCGCGCGGAAAGCGCATTCGAGCTCAATGTAAACAAGGAAATAGCGCAAATGAAAATCCTTCCATCCGAGCGATACAGCAAACACACTCTATACTAGGGTGTTTTAGCTTTGAATTTTCTGTTTGACTCGAAACCGTGTGCACATAACCGTGTTATCTAAAAATGTACCTAGCAGATACGTCCCCCGTTTTTTGCGGTATCTATATCACTTATCAGCCTTTACATCACTAAACATCACAATTCTTTGATTACTTCCACGTAGATACTCGCACCAACACACGGGCGGGCGATAAAAGCGCACATTGCGCGCACGTATATATGTATATACGTGATCGTATATACACGATAGATATACACAGCGTGCACACGCGTTATCTTGCGTTTTCAATCGCGGCCGCCATATGGCATCGATCGCACATCCTGTGTTGACGCGTGACGTCGCGCGCAGACTTTTAAATATTATCCTTTCAAAAGTCGCAAGAGAGTGCGGTAAGCCGAAACCACTCGTTCTCGTTAGTCATTCCTAATGTAATCCATATGTCCCTTGCGCGGCACAGGGATCGAATTATTCATGACCTTAAATGCGATACATCAAGCGGCTACATATATATATATATATATATATATATTATATAGTAATGGCAATTATTAGCGCGACAACCCTTACAAGTGTCTTGTCGATCATGAGACTGCGCGCGCGCGTGCCCATTGCGTAATCCGGATGTTTATAGTTTTCATTGACCCGAATAGAGCCCGCTAATAAATCCATTTGGACGCAATTAACTTCATTCAATGCTAATGCGCTGTTTTGTAAATAAATCGCGATATCGTCAAGATGTAAGATTAATTTCTTTGGCGCGACGCGAGTCAGCGGTAACCACTGTACAATTCATTAGTCACTAGTTTTATTAACTTAAACTACCTAATACTTAACAAGTTGTCTTCTTTGAGTGATCAACATTTTACAGATGATTGTGTGCCACTGTTTTTTATTGTACAAAATCGCCTACTTTCTGCTACATGTGTATAAGTAGATCGCGAAAACATTCGGCTGGCATGAAAAGATTCTATTATGTCCCGGTACTGTTTTGGTTGATTTTATAAACACGCGATAAGAATGATGACGTCGATTGGAACTGTAGACGAAACAGTTATTAAACTGGTCCTCACAGAGGAGGCAGAGAGTGAGATCAGTTCAGTTTTGCTCGGAGGCGAGAGCAGAATAGTCATAACTGAATTTATATCTACATATATATATGATTTATTTCATTTCATAATTATAGTTATGAAATGAGATGAAATAAATTTTCTTTTCTCTATAAGGTGCTGTCAATCAATGTGCCTTTTATTATTCTGAAAACTAATTCTCTTGCGTCCGCAAAAAAGGCCGTGCAACAGCCCTTTGTACTCACGGCGTGAATTCACGCATCGCAAGAGAAACCAAACGTGCGACCTCCGCTATCGCTCGCTATCGATGGTAGAAAAAAAAAACAAAACCCGCCCGCGCGTGCGCGGTAATTCTATAAACGTCGCTCAATTAACGTCGAACGAGCGAATCGCCGTAATTACACTTCACCACCCGTATAGATATATATGTATATGCAGCTAGTATACGACACGCACGGAAAGAAACAAGAGACGCGTACGAGCGCGCGGATGCGATTGTAGAGGCAAATGAAGCGTCCCGCCGTACATAATACACCCGCGAGCTTTTCATTCAATCGGCGGCGGCAGTCGCTCTGCGCGATACCTCCGCGGACAATGCGCGTTCGAGAGGTTAAATCCGCCCCCGCGGCGAGCGCAAAAAGGACCGGCGGATTGAATGGGCCGAGAGTACGTGACGAGGCGTCCGGTGACCCGCACGTGAATATGCATAGCCGAATATATACACACATGTAATTGTGCGAGCGGCGTTTTTGCGAGTCGAAACGCGTCGCCCGCGCGCCAGTTTTATTTCTCTCTGTCTCTCTCGTTTGTACGCAAGTTGCGAATAATTGACCGCGTACGCACGTACACTGCTGGGGCTTGTATTACACGCTGCTCGAATTACCGATTTGGAATTGAGAAGGAAAAAGAGGGAGAGAGTGAGGGCCGGTGTGAGAGAGGAGAGGAGGGCGACTGGATTTAGAGAGGTGGAGGGAAAGTGATTACGCGCGACGCTTGTATTTTCAGGTGTCCGAGCGCGTGAATCTTTTTCCGCCTGGCTTCGGGGAAAGATGTAGCGTCGAGGCGCCAAATGAATTGCCGCGTAAAGCCCGTTTCTTTCTTTATTTTCAATAGCCGGCCCGAGAATTATTTGATTTCACTTTTGAATGAAGCTTTTACTCGCGACAAATTATATTTGACCGAGATTATGAGAATTGAAATGCCAGTTTAGAATTACATTTAATATCCTTTAATAATGTGGAATTTGTTATCCTGATATAAATATAGTATCTCTCAAAAATTGGAAAACACGTGTACAAATAATTAATTATAATGAAAATGAAAACACGAACAAGGAGTGTACTATAAAGTAAAAACTTACTTGGTACTTTATACTTAACACACTTGAACATATTCATTTTGGGTTCGTGTATAAAAAAGAAAATTACATATAGTTTGACGCTAACCACAAAAGCACCAATAACGTTCATAGTATACATCCACCGCTAATCAGCGATTTCTTTTTCAAATAATTAACAGTGCACTGAATTTGCAAGTCTGCAAGAACAACCCACTTAGCTATACTCGTTGGTCTCAAAACGGTGGGTAAAAATGCCAACTCACCGGCACATTTTCCAAGAGTCTATTATCTCTCCGTATACGCATTAGCTCGTACACGCGACATCAGCCATTCGCGTCTACACCCATAGTAGCACATACACAGTGAAAATTCTCGGGTCAAAGCTTGAGTTCTGCGTTGACGTGTTGTTTACGAGCAAGTGAAAATAATTGAGCTCTCTCAACGCGTGGCCGCAAAAAGAAAAGGAAAAATACTCTTTCTCTCTCTCTCTCTCTCTCCTTCTTCCTTCTTTCTCGTGATCATTGGGAAACAAAACGCGCGCTGTGTAATTGTAAGCTGTGCGCTGCTCAAGTCGGTCGATCGTATTCCTCGAGAAGCACGCGCTCGCGCTCGTTCTTGTTTGTCTAATGAAGAACGGACAGCGATACCGAGTGATGCGAGTGTTTTCTTTTCATGGCGATCGTCTTGAAAATCTTTCGCCTGGCTAATTTTCGCATGTTTTAGGGGACTAACTCTTCCTGTTTTGCGGGCGACGCCGCGAGGGCCGGATTCACGGAAGAGCTATTATGGAAATTGTTTACGAACGTTTTACCGTTTGGCCTGCTGCGTACTTTCCAACTGTTTGTCTCGGGACGATTGTTCAACTGACCGCCTTTTTCGCTCTCCTTATATATTATTGCTTCGTGACTCTACGCAGCAGCTACGAGCCATCGTCGATTATTCATTCTTCGATATAGAAGCGGGAAAGTGTTTCGACACTTATTATATTCCGATCAACGCTGAACAATCTACCTGTGATTGATATACCTTAAGAATGTATAATATGTTTGTAAGACTGCTCTTCTATATACGAGCGCCTTTTTTTCCTTTCGACGTCGGGAATATTAAGATGGCGCGCTTGTTGGTACGTGCGAGCGCCAAGTTCGTAAACAGCAAGTAATAGAGCGACGCACGAGCGGGACGAGCGCGTATATATTTTTTCCACTCGATGGGAGAGAGCCTCGGAAAAATTAAAACGATTCCAGTCTATTGACTCTCCTCTCGAGGGCCCCAATGTAAATGGTTCCATTTCAATATTAGTTCCCACGTCGCTACGATCGCGCCTGCCTGCCTCCTTCCCATTAATTTCAATCGCTGATGAATATTTCATTGATTAATTCCATCTCGTCTCTCTCATTATCCCTCTCTTTCTCGCTGTCGTTCGCGCCATTTCTTCGCCCGTATTTCTCCGGCTGCAAGTTTCTTCGACCATCGCAGCGATCCGCCAAGTTCGTAATTTATACTCTTTTGAATCGCGATAGCCCTTTGTGGCAGTAGCTCTTTCTCGCTGTTCGTTTTCTTGCTTAAACAAGGAAATTCATTTCGCTCTTTGCCGAGCGCCTGTTATACTCGGTCGCTTTATTTATATATCCACGCAATTTGCCCGATTGTTTTCGCGTGAAAGTTTATATTAATGCTACTCTCCGCTTCATTATGTGGTTGTTGAAGTCGAACGCACGTATATGAATGTAGAAGCTTATAAAATAAATTCTAATGGTATATATTTTATGTAATTTGTGGTTCAAATTGATCTTACGAGCGAAAGTTTCAATATATGAAAAAGTCCAGATTAATGTTTTAATGCTGACGTTAGATAATAATGATGCCCATATATTTTACGTTGGAAAGTATTTTAAATGCGGCGTATTTTACGAACTTAAATAGGAATAATTTTGAAAAAATATTAAAATGAGATATTTATAAAATTTCTATAACTCTCAAGAATCCCCCACAATTTGATAATTGGTGATTTATCAAGTTCCCACGAAAATGAATAGCTTATTCCTCATAAACTATAAGTGGGCCAGTTAAAGTCTTACAATTTTTAATCGCTTGAAATAAATTTTCTCGAAATATATATATATATATATATATACACCCTGATAAAATAAATTTAGCCGAAAATCGTAAGCCACACCGTCGTTCTACTTTTTAGCAGCACTTCAGCACCATACACCTCTCGACAAGTTAAATTAAAAATTTCTACCGTAAAACATATACGCACTCTCCTCGCACATTATATTCCTCATGCCGTCCACGCTTCAGCTCCCTCGACGGGTTATTTACCCTCTACCTCTGCCTCTCCCCCCTTCTCTCACTCTCTGCTTCCTCTCGTCTCGTTATTACGATTCGAGTCGGACTGCGCGCGCTGCACAGCCGAGTGCATAAGTACATATACGAAGCGGTTGCGCAGCAGCAGCAGCAGCAGCGGCGGGTCACGAAATTCGAAGCTCTCGCCTGCGCGCATGCTAGTACAGTGCTGTATATATATATACCGGCCATGCGCGTGCGCTCGGAGACGTGGCAACGTTGCCGACGATCAAAGAAACACTTTGTAGTCGACGTATATACCGCCGCTGCCGCCAATTCGAGGGCCCGAGAGCTACTCGATGGCGTTTCACGCGTCGAGCGGTCCCTCGGCGAAACTCGCACGCTTTCGACTGTATATGTATGTATATAGGCACTGCTACGCTGCTACTCCCCGGCTTTTCAATGCCCGCCCTCGTGTGTGCATGTAAGCGAGCAACCGATGCAGTGTTGCTGACTTTCCGCGGTGTGCCGTTTGCATTTTTACGCATACACGCGTGTATGGTTATTGGCTTTTTCGTTACTTTGGCGTGGATATGTATATATGCTCGTTGCATTTTACGCTTACTGATTGAAAATTACCTCATACAAATTATTCTCTCTGTATGGGATGTTTTAACGTCGTTACGATTGGAGGAGTAGTAGTAAATTTGAGGATCTTTCAGCTGAATAATTATGAATCACGGCTACTACGGAAATGCATGTATGCAAATACAGTGACGCATTCATTTAAATGCATTTAGATGTTGAAAATGATTATGGAGTCGTCGTGATCTAATTTTTACACTATATATATACTCTTTGCATACTAAGATTTCTGATAAAAATAAAATGAAATTTATACAAATAACCTTCTATATCCCTCTATAGCTATAGTCCAACGTGTTCTCTAATTATGCAGGGGAAAAATGTCTCCACGACACGTGTGTGACAACATTGTATGTGGAAAATAACCTAATGAGTTGGGATCCATGTATTTGTTATGCGACATATCACACATGAACGTGCGGTTTTCAAACGCGCGCGCGACCCTCGCAACAATGGATATAACCCTCCTTCGCGTATAGTCTCGCGTTACGTGTATGCACATATGCATACATATATGTATACACATACACACATGTACCGCTTCATATATATATACTCCAATACAGCTCATTGTCGCGCTTTCGTAACTCGCCCGCCGCTTCGCCATTTGGAATTTACCGTTGGCACACGGGCCCGTTAAACAGCCGCAGCGGCGCGCGCAGTCGCACGGGTCTCTCTCTCTCTCTTACTCTGTCTCCCGCTATATGTATACATACCTATAGCGTTAAAACAATCACTGCAGGGTAGCGCACGAGCTGTACGGCGACGGCAGCTCAAAAATCATCATTTCGAAAGTTCATCACGAGCGCGACCCTCCAATTATACATCAAGTCCGCGCGAGATAGCGCCTGCGTCCTTGTTCCCAGAACATAACGTCGCACGGGCGCAGGAGTTCGCCGTCGTGGTTTTTATCTCGCGAGCGAACGCGCGGCTGTCGCGCAGATGCGCGCGTGAGCGAATATAAGCGCGCGCACGCCTTTATCGAGAGACTCTCGAAGCGATTAACCCATTTTCGCTTGGCTTTATGTGCGCTCGCGAGACGGACGGCAACGCTTATGGTTAACTTCGCCAATAACCTCGTTTCCAAGTGAACAGCGGCGCGTTACACTTTAAGGAGATGCTGCTACTGCTGCTATACGCGCGTTTACTTTGCGAGAGACGAGCTACTCGTACATGACGTAGTGGGTATGTGTGTGTGTGTATATATATATAAACGGGAATCTTTCATTAGCGTATACGAGAGCCGAGTGAGCTGCTGAATTTCGCGCAGGAGTGTCAGATTTCGCTGCCGTACTCGAGGTACCGTATGTTGTTCGGCTCTGCACGTGCGTCTGTCTCGATTATATGTATACATGTTGAAACGAAATTAAAAATGCTTTTTCATCGCGGGATATTGAAATTTTTTTCTTCAAGGTCGGTATATGCAAACATTGTCCATTTGTTCCTGCATAATATTCCCTTTTCGCGAAAATTGATTTCTGAAAGCGAGCGTTTCGTTCAAATGTTTATGAGCGTCGCGCGCGTGCACTCACGGACAAAAGGCTCAATAATGTGCCGTGCGTATATATTGCCACTCCCATTTGGGTATGAATGTACCTATTGAAAGCGCGCCAGTGCGTTTTATAGTTTAGGTGAACGTTAAAAAATAATTACGAAAATTAAATTTATTATTTTGCAACTTATATTTATTATAGTTTTAACAAATTAAAAACATAAGTATATTTTAACGCTTTGTTTGTTTATGTTTTTCTTACAAGTAGTCTTTGTCTAAAGCGGTACACATAAATTTAATTCTTGATACGACACTTTGTGCCTGCGAGCATTCCACGTATGAGTAAATACGACAACACCGTAAAAACCAACAGTCGCACCGAAATGTTGTCATGCACTTGACATTGAAATCAACTTTCCCCCCGGGAGAGAGAGATCCCTATATCCTCGTACGTTGAGTATCATGTGTATATAAAAGACAGTGGAATGAAATTATCCACACTCGCACTTGCATTTACGTAATTGCACAGTCTCCCCGTCGAGTTTAGCCAGTGCGCACACGGCATTACGATAATAATTGTGATTAAGAGAAAGTGCCGAGAGTGTGCGCCGTGAGCGCGAGAAAAAAAAGAGAATATAGAGACGCACTATATATATATATATATACATACATACATATTGTGGCAGGAGGAGAAAATGCACTGCAGCAGTGATGACGACGACTGTCACCGCAACAAGGAACCACAGATGCGTGTAAGAGACTTTGAGAGGGTCTCGGATGACACGCGCGCGGCGACGCGAACGAACCCGATCTCTTTTTTACGCCCGTGTTCGCTGCTGGCTTTTTTGGCGAAAAAGAAAGAGAGCCATACAGACGGACTCGTTACCCGAGACATTCGACGCGCCACACGCGTGCGTGGTAATGAGCAGCCCGGCACCTGCTTCCACGCCCGCAGCCGTCAGTGATGTTCTCGCCGGCGCCCACCGCTGCAGCTTGTCATCGGCCGTTTTTTAGTGGATTCACGCTCGTATGTGGCTTGAGCGCTTTCGTTTCGGGAGCTTCGTGTATTTCACCGGCGATCCTATACGTATATGCGGACACGAGGAAAGCAATTCTTTCGCGGAAGCGACTGGCGTATTTTCGTACGACTAAACGAAGTATAAGTATACAGCCGTGCTCAGCTTTTCCAGAATGTTAATTAGTCGTCGGGTTGGAAAGTTGGGCCAAGACCGGTAGCGCGGGTGCTCGTGCTCAATTTACATTGCTAATATCTATTTGTAATTCATATTTTATACCGTAACGTAAATTCTCGATGCTTTTCTTATATATATACATATAGTTCGTGAATTTTCCCCCGATTTAAAAAAACAGCATCGACGGAAAATTTTCCACGTATAATCAACGCTATACTCGTACCCCGCGTAACCTCTCATAGAGCTTTATATATACAACGTGTACGTCTTTGAGCAGCGTACATATATATCTACGTTCGTTTCAATTTATCTCGCGGTATATACTTCAAATTCTTTCCAATCTATTAATCTGACATTTTAAGCAATCATTAATTGCGACCGCGCCGTGTACATATATGCACTTTGAGCGATTCTTACCTCTTTCATAGCTGATCGTAAAGCAGATAAAAATCACGAGTAAATATAGTATACGTATATCTATATAGATATATATATATATATCCGCACTCACGGTATATCGCATTTAGGTTACGTTTAAAAGTCCATATTTACAGTAGGCGATAGCAGCTCGCGACTATATTAAACGAACCGAGGAAACCTCAGCTGGCGCGTTCCATTATTCGAAACTGCCGATAATTTAGCCCCCCGATTTCTTTCTTTCGATCGCACACACCACGTACCGAGTTATCGATTTCCAAGCAAATGTATGTATAACACTTTCTCCATTCGCGCACACCTCAAACAACCGCGGGAGAGGAAAAGCCTCAGTTTCCACGGTATCGAGCGTGCGCGTCATAAGATTAAATTTTCTCATACGGCTTCTATATGTGTATGTGTGTGTATATATATTGTATAGGCCTCATGTGCGCATAGACACAGAGTATGGGATCGCGGGAGAGGGGCCGAGTAATGTCGCGGAAAGCATAAACGTTCTTTTAACGGCCCGCTCACGGATTCATCGGTGCATCGTGCGGCTCGCTCGCGCGCGCTTTCGTTAATCTGCAGAATGCATAATAAATCACGCGCGCGCGTTCGGCTTTTTTCTCCCCCCGCGGGAGCACGTCGTGCACATGCACGCATGCACACACATACATACACACACTCGACATAGTGGTTTACCGTTAACAGCTAATGTTGCGCGCGAACAGTAAGTATACAACGAGAGACGGAAAGACCACGTATGCGCTTTAATACGGCTATAAAGAATGCCGGTGATTGCGCGAGGGATAGAGAGAAAGAGAAATAGTCATAGTTGGGTATAATCGAGCGCGCGGAAAAATGTTTGCCAACGCGATTCGGGTTATCGCGCACGGAGGACACGCGGAAAAAATGGGCGTTGTGTGTGTATATATATACACGAGGGGACACTGCAGTTCTGCGCTTTATCGCGGCCGAGATATATACATATATGTATATGCCCTCGCACATTCGCGTTGGCGGTTAATTATTTTTCCGGCTGTCCCCTCGAGAGAGAGAGAGAGACTGTGTATACCGAGGCTAGACGCTCTTCCGGGTTCGCTGCAAGCACACTATAGTCGCTCATACGTGCGCTATGTGTGTGTATGCGCGCGCGCGTCTCATTCTTCCCCGGGTGGCCACTATACCGGCGGCGCTCCTCTGTCTCTCTCGTTCTCCCTGCTCTTTCTCTTCCTTGCCTTTTTCTTCTCTCGTCGTGGTTTCCCGGTCTCTTGAGACGAGGTCGGCGTGATGTGTTTGCCGAAACAATGACCCTTGTTAGTCGGTCTATTTTATTTGGATGCGGAAAGCAAATAATGCCGTTAGGATCTAATCTTCCGAATATCAATCGAATTGATTTATTTTGGCTTATCTGTAGGGGCTATCGGGTCAAATATTTAAGAGTTTTGAATGAATAATCGATTTGTATTATATTACATCACAACATTATCAGCAGAGCACAATCATTTTTATCGAGGGTAAATTTTTATCTAATTGGATAGTTATAATTTGGGACAAAGAAAGATTATACTGTGAGAGATTGGGCTGCAAAGCAGTTGAAAGTTGTCTCCCAAAACGCGAAGTTTCCACTTAGAAAACGTCAGTTTCTCAGTCCTTTTCTCTCTCTCTCGTGCTCGTAATGGATATGACCCTCGCGCGTAGCTTCTGAATGCCATCAGGCAAACAGCAGCTGCCACTGTAGGCTCGAACCACTTCGAACTAGCAGTGCGTCTCTCCTTCTCCATCGTCGACGTCCTTTCAGATCCCCGTCGACAGATATACCCGCGCGTCGTGCCACTTCTTAATATTTCCATTTTTTCCACCCGCACTTCATCACGGCGGATTTCTCGTCGTCGTCGTCATCGTCCCTTTCTCTGCGCATTACACGCAATTTGCATCTGCAAAGAAGGCTTTCCCACAAAAAAAAGAGGAAATACGAAAACGGTGGTCGCTCGCTCGTTCGCGAGTGAAAGTTCACGGTGCGCGACATCATGGCAAATTTCGAATACGTCTTTCTTCGTTCGTCTTCGCTCTCTGTTATATACTCACTCGCGTCGCGGCATCGCGAGTATACTACCTATATAGCCGCCTCTTTTCATCTCTCGTGCAGGCAAGTCACGAACGTGCATAGACACGTGTGTATGTGTGTGTCTATATTCGCGAGCTTCCGGAAGCCGAGCTGAAAAGGCGACTTGGATGCGAAGAGAGAGAAGGAGCTGCAGGAAGGAGGAACAGAAGAAGTACTAGCGCGGGAGAGAGAGAGAGAGAGAGAGAGAGAAAGAGAAAGAGTCGAGAGGTTCTGCGCACACCGCGAGAAAAAGTGAGATAGTGGCGTGCACGCTCGGTAAATCGATACTTTGCATTTAAATGCTAGCCAAAAGAGAAGGAAGAATACGCGTCTGCGGCGCTCGTGGTCTAGTTCAGCCCGGTAGCTGCGGTTACAGAGCACGGTCAAAAGTCGTCCAGACGGACCGCTTTCCTCTCTCTCTCTCTCTCTCTCTCTCTCTCTCTCTCTCTCTCTCTCTCTCTCTCTCTCTCTCTCTCTCTCTCT
>JAYJLV010067161.1:0-16306 GCA_036873485.1 Torymus texanus
AACCAACTGGATATATATTAGATAAGTATAAATTAACTGAATAAATATTAAATTTTTATAAAGCATAGATACTTTGTTGTAATGTCTTTTTCAGAGTTCCAGAAATTATTGTTAGGTTCAGATAGCTACTGGAAGAGGCTACATCAAGGACTACTTCATTCAGAAGGACTAATTATCATGAAATCATCTCTTATGTAGTAAGTTGCATATTTATAACTTTTTTCTTTACTAAATATTTATTACTTTCTTTTCCCAATCAAGCATTTTTTATAATCAGCATTAAATTTATTTTATAGTGATTAAAATTTTCTTCGGATATTCTATATATTAAAGGTTTTTTATTCTTCTTTATATGTTTTGCTTTCATAGTATTAGAGTAAATTTTGGATGAATATCTTCCTTTTATGTGTATCTTTCTTGTGATATTTTAATATTCTAATCGCAGCAGCTTATTTTATTGTATCAACCGATTTAAAATAATTATTATTTACAGGAATTTGTACCTGCTTAACCAGTTACATTGATGTATTGAAAATGTTTAACTTATTAATACTGCCTGTACTGTTTGACAGCTTGAGCCCGTACGTGCTGATACAGAACATGGTAAACCACATATTTTTTTTTTTTCAAATTGCATAAAATATTTACTAACTATATGTATTTTATATGGTTCAGGAGGGAGAAAAAATTGGGGAGATGAAAATAATTCATTTGAGTGATTTTATTAAGATTTTCATGGGCTAAAGCTTAAAATACTCATTTTACATTCAGCTCTGCGCTGGAGCTCCAGTTATTGGAAATTTTTTTCTAAGTATGTTTTTAATGCAAAAAACCATAAAAACTCAAAAAATTAACCAAAAAAATGGTTTTTGCATTAAAAACATACTTAGAGAAAGAATTCCGAAAACTGGAGCTTTGGCGCAGACTTGAATGTAAAACAAGTATTTTAAGCTTTACCCCATGAAAATCCATCCAGTTGTACCTGAGAAAGTCTACGCCAAATTTTTTTTTTTGAAAAAAATTATAACTCTAATTAAAATAGGCTTAGGGACCTGGATTTTATTCTTTTATAACAATTGTTAGTAATATTTATAATATTTTTATGTATTTTACCTGCCCTAGTATTTTAAATTGTTTTTTTAGGTCATTTTATGAAGATGGGCTTATTGCTGTAAGACTCCCTTAACTAATATTACATATTTCTAATTTATTCAAGCTACTGAATGATCCATATAACAGCGTAATAAAAAACTATTGATTAAATGTGTATCGCTATAAGCGCTTGAAAGACACATTATTTTTACCGGACAATTTTATAATTCTATGATCTTGCCAGAGTTACGATAGAGCTGATCATACCATTGTATTCTATACTAAAAAATACTTAAGTTGATATACTTCCAATCAATTTTGAAGATGATTATTTAAAAATCAAGCGTGAATAAAGCTTTCAAGTATGCTTGTTGCAATCTACTTTTCCGTTGTTATTTCCCATTAAATAGCTGAGAAATATTGGTAACAAGTATTATACATGTTTTTTGTGTATTCTTTCCGTAGAATATGATATTGCTATAGGTTTTATCGTAGATGCCTTCGGTAAGGCGATAGATGCCAAAAATTTGCTAAAAAACGGTAAAAAATGCAGTTTTTCGCGATTTTGAAGATGGCGCACCATCTAGAAAAATCTGAAAAAATTCATGAATAAACTTTTTAATAAAATATACTGAAAATAATCGAAATTAGCCCTGCAGCTACTTTCAGCAAACGTAGAGAAATATTTAAAATATTGAAAAATTATTTTGGGCATATAATGTGGCCCAAAAATTCTGGGAAAATTCTGCATGTTTTTAAAGTATCAAATATATCTGTAAATTGTTTCAGAATTTTTATCTGACTAGAACCGTAGAAAAAAAAATAAAACAGAAATCACGTTTTTTGGGGCTATAACGAGGGGGTGAAGGGTGAGGGGGCAAAATAATTGATAAGACCTTTTCTTTTAACCATAAAAACATAGTGCATAAGGAAAAAAAAAGATTTTGCATATAAGGGGATTTCGACTATCTTAACGGGGGCTACCCTTTCGTAAAAGTTTTTCGAAAGGCTAAGCAAGCTAATATTAAAATTGTCACGTCCTGTTTTTAATACTTCACAATTTCGTTTTGAAAATTGAACGTACAACCACTCGTTACTCGTCCAGAGACCGGAGTGACCCCATGTACGACTGATTTTCAGGTGTGTTAAACAAATGCGGAAAAACAGCTTTTTCGATTTCTTGTAGTCCGTAGGCTTTTGGTAAACAACTTAAAGGCCTGTGGAAATAATTTAAACTATCTATAAATTTTATATTCGCAATCTCTATTAAGATAATCTTTGATCTATTCATTATGACGGTTAGATCCACAAGCACACCTCGGTATTGCTCGACGATGTATTTGAATATAAATTGCGCATCAAATCTTTGGGTGTTGTGAGCGATGCAAACTATTTTCTTAAATTGTTGTCTTGGCGTTTAAGCAAGATTAATCAATTGCTTCACTGGATTATCTTTAAACTCGTATTCATGAACTCCGCGATCATTGCATCTAATAGAAACATTATCGATCTCAAGACAATGAGTACACACTTGCTGTACCATGCACAAATTTGGAACAGACATTGTTTGTTGAGTCTCAAAATCGTAGAATAGGAATAAAACATCTCGCGCTGTTTCATTCGATTTAATAGGTTGAATGTAACCCAGATGTTCTAGCGGTAATCTTACTTTGCATATGTTACAGTACGATATACCACACTCGTGTTTTACCTTCTGCGATTTTTTTCGAGAACAGTTTTAAAACACTTTTGGCATATTTTGATTTTATCACAAACACTATTGTTCTTGTTATACGAACCTCGTTTTAAATGATTTTCGAAACAATCTTCACTGAAAAATCTCCTACAGCACAAGGTACACTTTCTAATATTCTCCAACACAGCACACGGCGGTGACATCATGCATTTATAACATTTATTCGTGCACCGCTGGTCTTCGACAGGCCAATAACTTTTATTACACGGTATGCAGTAATCGGTGGACCAGCTAGCCCCAACAAAATTCAGTAGAGGTTGATGGTGGTTGGAATTTTCGTAATACATAATTCGTAAAGTGTTGATAATACGGCCATGCGTATCCACAATAAACCGTGTGCCATCGTAAAGGGGCGGATAACCACGTGCAAAATTTCTAAAAGAGTACACCACTATAGCTGTAGCGTGTGTAGAAAAAATATTTGAAAACGATGTATTTCTTCGAGACCGCAACCTCTTATTGGAACCCGAACATTTGCTAAGTTTAAAAGCTCCTCGGCTTCTCTCTTTTGAACGGGCCCGTTGTTTCGACGAATAAGATTCCAATAATCGTGCAATCTACTCGTTCGTATTTGGCCTCTGACGACATAAGCATAGCCGGCCGCTAAGCTTCGTGGTAAACAAAGATTATCGTCATTTTTAATAGATAGAATGGACTTTTTGTTGACATTTCCCTCAGTTAGCTTCATGCGGCCACATCCTGCTACACTTCTCACAATGGCACAGCTGATTGACAATCTATCATCAATATCAAAATTATTTACACTTTGAATTGCACTTGATAACAGACCCCATAGGTCTTCTACATTGAAATTTTTAATCGGTCTAAATGAAAGCCATAAAGGACCGTGATTGTATCTTTCGCTGTTTATCTCTACTTCTATGAAGTCCGTTGTCTCCCCACGACTACAGAGTTGTCTGTGTAAATCCTTCAAACAACCTGCGAGCCACATATAAATGTTCGCATTTGCAGGTGGTTCAGCTAGCCTCCCTCGTATATCTCGTCCTTCATAACGAAAACGATGATAGCGGCGTGTTGCTTCGCTTTCTACAACAAAGCCTGGTCTCGACCCTTCACCATGCTGTAAATAATTATCTGTAAAATAATCATTTTATTCACTTCTTTTTTTTTTATATCATTAAAAATGTTGTACGCTCACTTACTTTCTTCATTACTCTCTTCAGCTGTATCAGTACTGCTACTGCTACTGCTACTGCTACTGCTACTGTGTGAATCAGAATCATATCCTTCCTGGATGTGTTGCATCATCGTTGAAACTAAAGTATTGAAATGTGCCATAATTATATTGCAAAAAATATTATTTTATTATATCACTTTCAATACTTACGATTTGGTATATCATTATTACGACAATATACGTCGACCGTTGATGGCCCTGGTTGCGGATCATCAGCTGTCGAAGGTCCTGGCTGTGGATCGTCTTGATATTGACACTGTATGATGAACTGATCACCTTCCGTATCGTCAAGCATTTGATTGAGCACTAAGGCGAGATAGAACCGATTTAATTTATTAAAGACGAAGAAAAAATATTCATACGAAAATGCAATACTTACAATGACGTTCCATTATTCTTCCGGCTAGAGAATCGGTGTGTTCATTACGATGTTTTACAGTCTTCACAACGATTGCAAGAACGTCTCTATTATTAAACAAACCGATACCGTACAGGTAATAATTGATTGTTGATATCCAGCAATGGAGTAAAAGGAAATGCAATTTTTTACATAACACATGTAAAGACAGGTTTTCGAAGTCACTGGACCACACAGCACCACACATTGTACGAATGTGTGGTTCGCGAATTGTTGCGATGCGTAAAGCAAATTTTAATAAGGCGGCTTACACTAGCTTTAATCATTTTAATGTGTAATCTCTTTTAGTCGATTGCCCAAAGTGCACTGCAGGTTTGAGCTCCAATCCTTCTTAGATATACTGTGGCTGTATGTATCCATTTTATGAAAAATATATAGTTACAGGTTATTGGGTCTTTCGTACGTGACATTTCCCTCGAGTCAGCAAACACGTGTCTTCTAACGATAGACAGTCGTTTAAGAGATTTTTTGCTGATTTCACTAACATTAGAATTGAAAAATTTTGAGAAACTAATAGCACCATCGGAAAGCTGAGGAAAAAATACATCGAAATCACTCGGGGATTATTTTTTTTTTAGATACATCTTAGCCCTTCAAACACAAGCTGAAAACAGCATGATTTCGCGCTCGCGCGCCGCGCCTGGAGGGCTGACGTGAAACGCCTCATATACGGCAAAAGTCTTTGAACACTGATGAATTAAATTCACTTCCATTATCTGTTGTGATTGTATCTGGGAAGTTGTGATGAGAAGCGAAATGTAGTAATTTATTTCCTACAGTGGTTGCATTTCCGTTCTCCAAATAATATGCTTGGGCATATTTAGAAAAAATATCTATTATTGTAAGGAACTTATCTTTCTTAAAGGGAAATATGTCCATATGTATGTATTCAAGCGGTCTCTTTGCAATCATGGGTCCTGTCGCGGCCCTAGTGGCATCCCTCCATTTTTGTACAGTCTGCAACAGTCGTTGTCCGCATGACTAGTTGCGTGTGACGTAATCGTGAGAAGTTGGGCGCGCTGAATGTGCCAGCGTGCTCCCTCCGCGAAAAAACTGCTCGCTTGCTCTCTTATCTTCCGTCCTCCTCGCGGTGCAGACGTTTTGTTGGAGCAGTAATTCGGGACTTAGAGTCACGTGTCGAAAAGAAAAACCTTTGTAACGCGACGAGTCATTCATTCTTCGCAGAACAGACACACCAACTTTTGTAATTAATAAAATCAGTATTAGCTGCTGAATAAATAAAGGCAAGCTACGTTAAATTAGAAACCAACGCTTGTGACTGTAGTGTGCCTTGCCTCGTCCATCTCCTCCTGCACGTCCTCCGGAACTCTCACCCCGACTAATACCTGTCCGGGGAAACAAGCAGAACATCTAGCCGCATACACAGGTCCATATGTTTCCGTTTGATATGGATGCCTTCGTATTTGTGCTCTAAACAAATGTCGCATTGGTTTATATAATTTTAAATAATACTATCCAAGTTCAGTGTGTAAAATTACCTTTTGAAAGGTACTAACGTTTCTTGAATTCCACTATGATTTTGATTATTGTATTCAAGTTCCTTCATGAAGTTATATCGATCAATAGTGGGTGCGCACGTATTTGTTTTAATCTACTTTAAATTTTCGCTAAAGTGTTCTTTTTGTGTTCTGTAAATAATGGTCTCTATTTCTTGGTTTGCCAAATAAGTACCATATTGTTTATCAGGTTTAATATTTTCTTTAAAAAATTTAAGAACTTGAGTTTCACCATCTTTTTTATTTATTTTGACGATGTATTGTACTTTAAGTTTGTCCTTATTCGTTTTTTACTTGATAGTCATTTTCCGTTTTTATTATTATGCTGTAATTGAAGGAATGGATTTTTTCTTCTGATGGGTAGAGAGAAGACCTCGGATCTTCCTCAGCTGTGTGGACTGTTGCCATATCGTCTTCAAATATGTTGTCTGTTTCTTCAGCGGTGACAGGCGTATCGTCTGGTGTTTGACATCCTATCGAAAGCAAGTCATCCGCTGTTGCTTCCTTGGTATTAATTTCGACACAACTAAGAGCGTCAGTTACATAATTTTCATAACCTTCTTTATATCTGATTTCATTGTCATATTCTTCGAGTCTTATTCTCCATCTAATTAATCCCGAATTTGGCGTCTATAAAGACCAAAGCCATGTCAATGGCCTTTGGTCAGTTGCAATGTAAAATTTTCTTGCATAAATATGTGGTCGAAAGTGTCTGAATGCATCTACAATAGCTAGCAACTCTTTTTCAATGGTTGAGTAATTCTTCTCTGCTGAATTTAATGTCCTTAGTAGCATGATACGAGTCGTTTATTTTGAGACAAAAGGGCGCCTACTGCGGTATTTGACGCGTCGTTAGTAACATAAAATGGTTTGTAAAGACCGGCTAGGCAAGTATTGGTACATTCATGATAAATTCCTTCAGCTTATTAAATCATTCGATAAATTCTTCATTCTCCGGATCTACTTTTTCTCCTTTCTTGAGTGTCTTGGTCAACCGTTTTGCTATTGTTGCATAACTCTTTTATAAATTTTCTATAATAACCTGTTAGTCCTAAATATGATTTCACTTCCTTTTGTATTTTGGGGATTGGATATTTCACAATCGCGTCAATTTTGTCAGGATTCGGTTTGATTCCACTGGGCATTTTTACATGTCCTAGAAAAGGCACTTCCTTTCTTAGAAATATCCATAAGTCTTCGATAAGTTACTGGAGCGTTTTTTAATGCAAAAGGCATTCTAACGTATTTATAATGTCTGTTTTAACCGTAAAGACCGTTTTTTCTATTGAATGCTTGTCTACAGGAATCTGGTGAAATCCTTGTGATAAGTCTAGCGTGGTGAAGTATGAGCATCTGCCTAAATTTTCTAAGATGTCGTTCATTCTTGGTAGGGGGTATTTATCTTCAATAGTCCTGTAGTTTAATTTTACGGTAGTCTATCACCATCCTCCATTTCTTCGTACCACTTGCATCTGCCGTTTTGGGCACAATCCAGACGGGCGATGAATATGGCGAATTACTAGGCCGAATAATTTCATCATTTATTAATTTTCTGACTTGCTTCTCTATTTCTTCTTTTAAGTCATACGGATATCTGAAACTTTTAACGTTGATTGGGTGATCGTCTCTTATTCTAATGTTACGTGAGACTTCAGTTGTTGCTGATAACTTTTCGTTTTCATTATAAAAGCAATTTATATATTTTTAGCAATGCGATATTATTTTATCCTTTTCTTCTTTGTTCATGTAATCGGTTCGTATAGGTAATATCATTCCCTGGTGATAATTCACTTTAACTGCTTTGTACTCGTCTGTTTTGTTTTTTAAAATAATTTATTACAAATTTTGGCGTAGTAAAAATTTGGCTTTTATAACATATGTTTGCTTCTAAGTTTTGCAAATTCTTGTATCGAATTAGGCAATCATATGTCGAATGCCATTCTGCTATGAGAAATGTTATTGGAGTGTCGTCTCCTAATTCATACAAAATAGGAATGGTAAATGCATGTGTACCCCTTATCAGTTTATGCACCGACTTAAGGGGACAAGCCATGGTTGGGGGTCGAAAAAATCGATATTTTTTATATCCCTTTTTCATAGCAAATTTTCCGTAGAATAGAATGCAGAAACCGCATTCCGAAATTCGATTTCGTTTCAAAGATACAGCTAAAAGAAGTTTTGGAACCCTACCCAGACTTATAGAAAACTCAAACTTTAAACTTGATTTCTGAATAACTTGTTTTTTTCTATTTACAGGGTCATCGCCACAGGATTTCTTTTTAGCAATACATGGTAACGGTCGGGGAATTTAGAAGTACCTTTGACATAGTGCTGGTTATGGATAATGAGATCTACTTTTTCTAAAAAGGCCTTATAAAAAAAGTTAAAAAATAAATTTGCAAAAAAACATTAAAATTTTAATAAAAACATCAAAAAATTAGAATTTTCATTAAAAAACAAGTTTAAAATAATTTTTCATGAGAAGTGCTGACGACGATTAATTCCATCGGCAGATTTTATATACGATTGGTTTGACAATTGCCAACAATTAATAAGTTCGCTAAATGACAGTTCTTCTGAACTGGGATCTTTATATTTGTTAATTAGAAGCGTTTTACATTCGGCATAGGTTGCCGGATTATTCGCGACTATCAAATCTAACGCTTCGCCACGAATGCAAGATTTAATCAAGGCCAAAAATCATAAGTTTATCACGTTATCATTCGTAGCAAAAATTTTCGCAAATTTGTCACACGTTTGTAAAAAATATGACAGGAGTTTAGTACCTCCTTTGTATATGGGGATGACATCGCGCTATATAGCTAATCTAACTTTGAACTGTTCTAATGTAACTTCTGCCATTTGACTTTTAGCGTAAAGTATTTAAGGATACAGTTAAAGGGAATATAAAGACTCACTTTTCTTCGTTCTTCGATGATTCCTGGAGAATGTTTTTTTGAAGATGTGGTCCAATCTAGACGTATGAATACTGCGACAGAGGGGTTAAAATACCAGTTGCTTGCTTCCTGATGATTTTCGCCCTGTAGTTGGAGAAGAATCTAGATTTCAGCAACCTCGCAGTATCCTGTCCGCAGCGCCAGTTACATTATAGCGTATTCCGCGTCTCGATTCAAAGGGAATGAGAGCAACTCACGCACAATACAGACGTCACAGTCACACAAGGTGTGGATTTTTAAAGCAGATAATCGATTTCAATGCAATAAAATAATATGAGTATCGATAGCCCAACCCGTTTTTAAGGGGGGAGAGGAAAAACTCGCAATAGAAAGACAATTATGGAAAGAAAACATAATTCATTTTATTGAACTTATTCACGAACAATGCATAACACCACACCATCCAAACTCTATTACACAGACGGATTGATAAACAGCGAGAGCTCGGAGGATCCGTCTCTAACGAGCGCTGAAAAACGACTGACCGACCACGTGCTCGATGTCAGCGACCTCCCGCTCTCCCGCATTCCGTTCCCGCGCTCAGCGCGTGCGCGCGCGCCCTCCCCCCTACGAAACCAGCCCTCGTGTGTACAAGCGGGCACCTCCAGCGCGCCGAAATGCGGAACTTGGAACGGCATGAGAACTAATTCGTGCCAACATCCCACCCACCTTGTTCTGGAACGACACTGAAACAAAAATTCGAACGCAAGGAAAGAGAACAGAAAATAGAGATAAGAGAAAAAAAATGCACCGCCCACCGTGGCATGCAAACTTAGGTTGACACTTCAACTAGCAGAATGGCCAGCTTCATTATTGGCCGGTCGTAAGTGCCGAAGGCCGTACTGATTGTGGCCACTCATCCGGTCCTGGGAATACCGCAGTTACGCGTCCCAACGGCCAGCGAACGCTACGAAGAAGAGAAGTGTCGAAGACGATAACCAGGTCATCCTTCTTAAGGTTTGTCCGTGGTCTGATCCATTTGGCTCGCTGTTGAAATGTATGTAAATAAATATTCCCTTGACCATCTGACCAAAAAATGGTGACACATACTCTGCACCAGCTGCCAGTGACGCAAATGTTGGAAAGGCATCTCGGCGTGGATGGGCTCAGTAATTGAGGAAAGAGAGGAACCCACCAGAAAATGACCTGGGGTTAAGACTTCTTGATCCTCGGGAGACCCAGTCAACTGAACTAGTGGGCGTGAGTTCATCGCGTGTTCCACTTGGATTGTCAGAGTGGTGAACTCCTCATAAGTTAGGAGCTGCGTACCGACAACACGCTTGATGTGTGATTTAGCCGACTTGACGGTAGCCTCCTACAGGCCGCCGAAATGCGGAGCTGATGGAGGAATGGAGTTCCACTGAATACCCTCATTTATCAGCACATCTGCCACATGCTACCACTATAGGTTGGCTTCATGGAACATTGAGTGCAACGCTACATCAGCTCCGCAGGAAGGCCCCGCCGTCCAACAAATCTTCTTAGGGCACCCAAGAAGGAGGCAGTTGTCAAATCGCCCACCACTTCCAGATGAACGGCCTTAGTCGCAAGGCATACAAAAAAGGCCAAGTATCCCGTCGAGAAACGAATTCCTCTTCCCTTAGCAGATTTGATTCTGAAAGGTTCCGCATAGGCAAGTCCCATTTTAGAAAATGGTCGGCTGAGGTGTACCCGTTGACTTGGAAGGGATCCCATCAACTAATTTGCCGGTCGCGCCGTGGTCTGGACACACCGTTCGCAGCGACGAAAGTGTGCTCTGACCATAGATCGGATCCAACAATCCACGCTCGTTTCAGAGCACATGAGTATGTCAAGGAGTTTCCCCCATGAAGACAACTTCTATGAGCCCAGTCGATTAGAAGCTCAGCTAGTCGACTATGCTTTGGAATTATTACGGGATGTTTTTCCGCATATGTGAGATGAGCGGCCTCAAGACCTCCGCCAACTCTCAACGTGCCGTCGGAAACGATGAACGGAGCCAAGCGACGTATTGGACTAGACCGCGCAAGCTCTCGGCCTGTCTTGAGAGCGTCGTTCTCTTTCTCAAAGGCTGATCGCTGTGAGAGTCGAACGCAACACAGATAGGCCGCCTGAAGATCCGACGCTGTGATCGGCTCACTCACAGATCGTTCACTCTGAGGCTTACGGAGCCACAATACCCGTAAGCATCGGGCCATCACCCTTTCAAGCCGAAGCAGTGAAGAAAAACACTCGGTGAGATTCTCTTCGCCTGGCTGAATGGTCGTTGCATGACAGGAGACGTCATTGATCGAGGCAGGTCGACCTCGATGACGAAGCTCCTCTCCGGAGAGCTCTATCGCCTCCAAAGATGATGTTGGCCAAGTCGATTCAGATCTAGAAATCCAGTTCGGACCGACCCACCATAGGTTGGTGTTAGCGAGCTGGGCAGGAGACAACCTTCTCGAAGCGATATCAGCCGGGTTCTCCGTTGAAGGACGTGTCGCCAATTTGCAAATGGGGCTTCTCTCTCGATCTCGGCGACCCGATTGGCCACGAAGACGTTCCACCCAGAAAAATCTGAGCGTAACCAGGCTAAAACCACTTTGGAATCAGTCCAAGCATAGACTCTGGATTCATACTACCGAAATTCGTTGAAGACTTGTTGGAGAAGTCGAGCGAGAAGAAGTGCTGCGCATAATTCCAGACGTAGACCTGAAATTGTCTTTAAGGAGGCCACCTTCACCTTACTTAGAAGAAGAGAAGGATGTCAATGAGGCAAAGTGATGTAAACTGCTGCCGCGTATGCAACTCGACTAGCATCAGCGAAGCCGTGGATGACGATAGTATCTCCTGGTGAAGTTCTGAGCCATCGTGGTATCCGAATGTCAACGACCCGGGCTATATGATTAGCGAATTTCTGCCATCTGGCAGCAAGGTTTGGGGATAGCGGATCGTCCCAACCCAATTTTTTCTTCCAAATCTCCTGCATCAAACATATTGCAACGATTATGTCGGGTCTTAGCCAGCTGTTTAGGTCGAAAAGTCTGGCAATGGCAGCCAACACCTGACACTTGGTGGTGGAGTCTGCGAAAGCGAAGTTTGGATCTTTGAATCTAAATTCATCGAATGTAGGATCCCAAGATACACTCACGGCTTGTAGTGGACCCCCTAGTTCGAAATCAAATCAAGCTGGATGTAATCGGTCCGCCTGGTTGATGTCCTCTAGTAGGGAGGGCTCTTCTTCAATGGAAAACCCCCCGCTTTCATCAGAGATATCAGCTGATCTCGAAGGGTCCTGATAGCTTCAACTGTGGGGCCTCCCGTAAGAATGTTGTCGACATAAGCATCCTTTAATAATGTATGTGCCGCTGTGGGATAGCGGTGGCCTTCGTCTGAAGCAAGTTGACGCAAGGTCCGCAGGGCCAGATAAGGCGCACAGCACATTTCATAAGTAATAGTCTGGAGCTGATAGTGTCTGGTGATCGTGTCTTGTGGGCCTCGCCAAACTACGCGCTGAAGATCCTGATCGTCTTCGACAACCAAGATCTGGCGGTACATCATCTTGATGTCCCCGCAAATCATAAAGTGGTAACGTCGCTAACGTAACGGGATGAGAACTAAATCAGTTTGAAGTGATGGAACAGGCTAGAGGAGTTCATTTAGCAATTTCCTGCCGGATCGCCGAGACGCAGTAACGACAATATGGAGTTTACACCCCTGATCGGCCCGCTGCCAAATACCATGGGGAGGGATATAACAGGTGGGATTAAGGCTTCTCCGTGTTTCGCTTTCCTCGACCAAACGCACGTGATCAAGTCGCAAATACTCCTCCAGAAATCGAGTGTACTCGGCTTCATAAGCTGAATCACGGGTCATCTTCCGATGAGTCCCGTTGAGAGAGTGAAGTGCAGTCCTTAGGGTATCCCTGAGAATCTCTGAGGTGACGTCTATTCGACGGGGCAAACGTACGACGTAACGCCCATCAGTAAGGCGCTGATGTCCTTCCACCAAGAGACGCTCACAAAGTTGGTTCTCAAGAGATTCCACCTGAGATTCCGGGAGCTTCTCCAATTCCCAGAAGCGTAGAAGAGCTTCATTGAGCTTCATTGGACTCATCCAGAGCAATGGAACACAACGTGGTATACTGATATCGGGATCCACTATTGGGTTGATTCCTGAGCGTTACCGGTGATGATCCTGCTGAGTCGGGTCTCTTGAGCAACCGGGTCATGGCTGAGTCCTCACCTGACCCCATTAAGGAGGATAGCGCTGTATGCCTCTGCCCCGAGCAAAAGTTCAATCCCAGGGGGCTGATAAAACGTGGAATCTGCCAGAGAGAGATTCCGCAGATGATCCCAGCGCTACAGATCGATATCGCTTCGCGGAGTAGTAATCCTCAATCGACGTAAAACGAAAGCTGTAATCTTATCGATGCGAGGGGATCCTGTTGATGTCAAGATATTCAAGATCATACATTTGGAGGCTGTACCGACGTGATGATCTCCCACTGCTGTAATACGGGTTCTAGCGACCGAAGATTGAAGACAAGCTCGTTGGACTAATCTGAGATCAATAAAGCTGACCTCAGATGCAGCATCAATCAGGGCTCGCGTTTGAATTACTTTGCCAGATGGAGCTTTGATGCTGATTAAGGCAGTGAGTAGTAACGCGAGTCATGAGCGTCGTGCATCCCGTGCACCCGAAGCCACGGCATCGTTGGAGCCCGAGAACTTGCGTTTCTTACTGAGCTTGCCTTGACCTTCCTCTCCTCCAGAGCTCCGCTTTATGGATAAGCCGTCGTGGAGGAGGTCATGATGACCCGATGAGCAAACAGAGCAGGGCCTGCCTGAACGACATTCTTCAGCCCAGTGATTGGCTCGTAAACATTTAAAGCAAACCTTGACTCTTCTGACGATCGCCACTCGCTCCCGTGAATTAGAGCGGAGAAATTTCTGGCAACCATTTAACCGATGGCCCCCCTTGCACTCGGGACACTGATCGGAGCTGGATGTAGCAAGGCTCTTTGCCGATCTGGGTGCATTGTACGAGAATGAGGCCTTTGAGGTTTGAAGGTCTGAAGATTGCAGAGCTCGAATTCGACCACTGATGAACTCGAATAGTGACTCTAGAGACGGAAGATCTACCTGAGTGCCAACATGTTTCTCCCAATCACGTTGGGTTATAGGATCCAGATTCTGGATGAGGAAGAAGACAAACCAGTCCTTCCATCCATCGGCAGGCGCTCCAAGTGCCTGGAGAGATGATCTCGCCTTCGTTGTCCGATCTAAAAGAGCCTGCAATACTTGGGCTGTCTCTTCCTTCAATCGGGGAGCGTAGGCAAGTGACGCTATATGATAGTGAATAAGACACACTTTATGATCGTATCTCTGAAGAAGAAGAATCCAGGCCGTGACATAATTTGACTCCGTTATACTATGTCCTTCCAGAGCAGTTTTAGCTTCACCATCCAACGAAGTCTTGAGATAGTGGAGCTTCTGGACAGAGCTTAGAGATGAATTCAGGTGAATCATTGAGCGGAAAATGTCACGATAGGTTTCCTAATCTCCCAGCCTTCCAGAAAAGGTCAGAAGGTTAATCTTCGGTAGATGGGCAACTGTCACAGGGGCTGCGGTCGGTAGTGCCATCCGATTGTCAGTTGCATTAGTGGCTTGGAGTTCACTATGTAGATCATACAATATCCCCAGAGCACGCGTGTTCTGAAGCTCTACAGAGCTATGCAAATCCTGAGCGATCCTGAAGTACTGAGATTCTTCAGTTGCGGGGTGATTATTCAGCCTGTCATGATTTTGCCGGAAGTCCTGCCAGTATTTTTTCGAGCAGATCTACACGGTTGCGGAGGAACCCTGCAGTGAGATTGTCACACGTCCTGCCTTGCGGGTATTACCGACAAAGTTGACGATGAGTTTCCCCAGGGAGCCTTGCCGAAGCAATAGAGCATCCATTTTATTCCAAGATCTGCAAGCGCTAGCCACAAAGACGTTAAACTAAAACAGGGAAAGAATTAATATACACAAGTGGAAAGGCTTCCTCTATGCGAGCAGGGCAGCTAGATCACCAGCTTCAATTAAAAAGTACAGCAGGATCACCCGTCTGTGAAACCGAGTCAACAAAAGAAATATCCGATCTTGACGTGAGATCATTCACTACCGAGTAATTATTGTACCGAGATCACTCGATTACCACCACAGCGAGATCACCCGAATATGGAGGCGATTAGACAAGAAAACATGTCTGATGCTGGAAATGAGATCACCCACTTCCGTGCGATTGATGCAATGAGATCACTCGATTACAACCACAGCGAGATCACCCGTCTGTGGTCTGCATACAAGATGAGGTCACTCATCGAGGACCTGTGAGATCACCCACATAGCCCTCACAAACAGGTCTACACAGTCAAGGCCTGCTCACAGCAAAAGGATAAATTCGGTTACGGAATTCTCAGGTACGAATCTCGTACCAACAAGGCCAGTACACTAGTCACGTAGACTCACGGACACTATTACCAACTAAGAGCTTCTCACTCCTCCCCTTCGATCCGGCTCGAAGGACCAATGCCGATAGCCCGACTGGTTTTTAAGGGGGAGAGGAAACACTCGTAATAGATAGACAATTATGGAAAAAAACACAATCCATTTTATTGAACTTATTCACCAACAATGCATAACACCACACCATCCAAACTTTATTACACAGACGGATTGACAAACAGCGAGGGCTCGGAGGATCCGTCTCCGACGAGCGCTGAAAAACGAGTGACCGACCACGTGCTCGATGCCAGCGACCTCCCGCTCTCTCACCTTCCGTTCCCGCGCTCAGCGCGTGCGCGAGCGCCCTCCCCCCAACGCAACCAGCCCTCGTGCGTACGAACGGGCGCCTCCAGCGCGCCTGAATTCGGAACTTGGAACAGCATGAGAGCGCGAGATGTGGGCCAACTAATTCGTGCCAACAATGAGTTTATTAATAAGTCAAGAGGCTGAGTCATATTACTCGCTCTCCTTATACCCGCTGCTTCGTTATACTTACAAGTTTTAATATCGTGAAATTTTTTGTAAAACTTAAATTTACGAATGCCAATGGGCTGATCAAGGAGCGTGGGAGCGCTCTGAAGGCAAGTATAGAAGAATCCTGAGGATCGACCGCGCGATCTCACATATTGAAATAGGTATGCGAGAAACTCAATGCGTATTATTATATGTTTATGTTTAGTCTTAAGGGGTTATACCACAGTAGAATTTTCAAAAAATCGAAAATTTTTTTTCTGCTTAAAAGGTACTTTAGGACTTTAAAAATGACATACTAAAAGTTTGAGGTCGTTAAAAATTTCTAAATGCCATAATTCTTGACTCTACCGCGATGCCTCTCAGGTATGCTTCGAGCGCTTTT
>JAYJLV010067172.1:0-16305 GCA_036873485.1 Torymus texanus
AACGGGGTTAAAAAAATTGGAACACCGCTGGACCAAGTGTATTCAACTAAAAGGAGACTACATTGAAAAATAAATTTCATTTTTTGCAAAATTTTGGTGTTTTCATTTGTAGGCTAGGTACTTATCAAATGACGGAATTTTATTCGGGAATTTGTATTTAATTATACAAATTATATACGTATAATATAACCACACTCGAACCATACCTTAACCCTTAGGCTGCCGGGATTTTTTCATAGAAATAATTTTTTTTTTAACAAAAATTTTCAAGTAATCATGTCTATTATTATGAGCTCAGTCGAGGGGCTTATGTAGAGCCACTAAAGTGGCTTTTCAGATAATCTAAAGGTTAATAAATTTAAATATAGTCATAAAAGGCAAAAATCTATCTTCATATATATCTGTCGTGAGAATAATATAAAACTGTAACATTTAAAATAATATTAATTCGTAAAGCATAATCTGTAACAATAATTGGAAAAAAATTTCTTATCTGTCATATTGCTTCAAATAAGTGTATAGTAAAAGTTACGAATTTTGACTGACAATGCGACAAAAACGAAATGACAAATCGATCCAGGATTTTCCATACATATTTTATGCTGTTTGTATTGATTTCGTGTAAAATTTCATACAATTTTCAATACCTTTAATTTAAGTTGCAATTATTTTCACTAAATAATAAAGAAAATAAAAATTTTTTTAAAAAATTTGTACAATCAAATAGAAATGGTTAATTTTAACTTTGAAATCGTCGTATCTTACATCATACATTTTACTCACATACATGGCCACTTCTCGATAAGTCCGACTTTTAACAAATATAACCGTAACTTAGCTTGGACTACACGGCTTTTCTCTAGAACTTTTCTCGAGCATGTTCGCCCCGTTCGTTCGCGCGCGCGCGTTATAGCGAAAACTACGACGAGAGCGAAATCATACTTTTCCATTTAAAGCGCAAAAACGAGTAATTCCACTTTCAAAGAGCACGTAGTTGGTTAATTACTCTTTTGAAATGTTATTCAAGAAAAGGAAAATGTAAAAAAATTGCGTGCGCCAGCAGGCTTTACGTCAAAAATAAACATGCTGAATATATATTTACCAAGTCTCGTATAATAATATACCTTAATTTATCACTCGTGTTCTAAGAAAAAGTAACACTTTTAGAAACGATACTGCATAGTCTACAAGCCAATTTAAAGAAAAATTCTCGTAAGGAAAAATCTAAACTTTATTGACATAGCGATCCACCCCTTGCACTTTGCGCATCCCACGTCTCAGTTCTTTGCCACGATAAAATTCCATTCCACCTTGCTTTCATCGAAGTAAGAACAGAAGTACGTACACCTTCACGTTGTCTCTGTAAAATTCGTATAATAATGTAATTTATACATCACGTAACGTGAGATATTCGTTGAAAATTCGAATGATTTCAGGTACTTCGATAGTCAACGATGCGATAAAGAACAATTAACCAAACCCACGCATTACGGATTCGATTCAAACCGAAATCCGAGCTGAATAATGTGACGGAAGAGGGAAAAAAATCAAAGTCGCGCGAGTGGAATGACAAAGGTAATGTAATAATACGCGCGAAAGTATGGAGAAGAGAAAGAGAACAAGTGAAGTAGAAAAAAGATGAAGAATGTCTCAAGGGGAAAATTATGCACCACGATACTGTGAGAATTGATGTTATTTCGAGAAGGAATCTTTTTGAATGTAGAAATTACTTTTATGTGGAATAATCATCGAGTTAGTAATTTAAATCACATACATATATATTTTTTTCCTTTAGAATTTAAATTTTTTACGTGCTATTGTGAATTAAATAAATCGTTTCGCTACAAAAATTTTACAATCCCAATAATTCGCATATATCCCGGAACCCCATCCTTCTATAATTTTATCTGCATTTTCCCTTACCTATAACCCACGATTTTACATCTCCACCCGTTTAGCACAAAGAGTTAGAGTACACGTTTACTCGTACTATATCAAATCCCCTTTTATCACTCCAACCTATACATAGCCAATAATCGAGGCGCACCTTCACTACCCATTACCCCTTTACAACTCAACTACCAACCCATTACACCTACCCTCTAAACATTTCACAAACCACTGATATAACCTTGCATCTCAACGACTACCAAAAAAAAAAAAGAAAAAAATCAATCCGTACAACCGGTATACGGTTTCAAGCTGCGCTTCCTATACCGCAAAGCTCCGCCGCACCACCGGTGGTAACCACGCACGCGCATTCGTATTATACGAAACTATATATATATATATATATATATGACTACGTAGATATTACCCGAGCACACCCACACGCACGTGTACACGTAGATTCCAGTCAGCTGCTGCTGCTGCTATGCTGCTGCCGCCGCTGCGTCGGGGCTCGGAGCTAGCGGCGCGCAGACGATCGATAATGTCTACCTTTATCCCCACCCCCGGTACGGTTTCACCTCCCGCGTTTGCGCGTAGTTATATATATAAAGATAGATATACCACCTGATTTGTCTTTTCTTTTCTCTTTGTTGTCGTGTAATATATGCGACGATGTGTGGCTGTATGAAGATGTGTATATATGGTTATCTTGTCGACGAAGCAATATAGAAAAGTCGGAATATTAGTCGGTTTTTAAGGGTTCAAAGATTTTTGGGCGGGGATGAATGAGAATTGGATAATTGGATAATGCAAGGTGTCAAAAAACTAAATTTATCTCAGATATTTCGTCGGTTCTTGTACAACAGATCGTCGAGTGTGGACTTAGTAAAAAAAAAGAGTTGGAAAACGCGCCAACTAAATCATTGAGCAAATATCTTGTGCAGTCACTTAACTGCCTTGTCCCAAAACTTTCACAAACAGAATGCCATAGTACACGGAATATGTGAAAAATTAATGCAATATTTTAGGGATATATACTGAAACAGCTGCTGTTTTACACAGAGATACTGATTTTTAAAAGTATAACAGATTTTTACATTGATTTAGTAAATATATAAATCTGTTAAACAATAAAGCCGGTCGTAACTGAAATATATAATTTAAACAAATTTACGACAGCTTCGCCGCGCTTTCATCTGGCCATTTTTGCTTTTACAACCAAATAAAATTACCTATAAAAGCGTAACTCCACGTGTGCACACACATATATATACGCATTCTAATAAATATCAAGTCGACGCGGTTTAAAAGAACAGACCTCGGGACAAAAGGAAAAGAAAGAAGAAAAAAAAAACACAGAGAGAACCACAGATAAGTCCTGATTTATCGTCGTTAATTCGAGAAAAACAGTCTGAATAAATTACGATTAGATGTACGCCTCTGTATTCCAATCGCGACGCGTTGCTTTAGCGTCTTAACAATATCGTCGCGCGAAAATTAAGGGCAGATAAAAGCTTTTTATCCTATCGCCGATGAATATAAGAAGAGGAACAGGGGGAGGGAGGAACCGGAATTGAGATAATTCGAGAAATTTTAAATACTCGTGTTCCTGAGATGTACGAAGGGGCGCTGAGAATTTATCACCCACAGTGCCACTTTCGTGTATAAATCTCCGAAGGTTGCTGATTCCTATCTGATTTTATTCTAATTGCCGAAGATTCTGATGTTCTTCTGGTGCTGATTAGGGGAAAGTTATGATGATTGTTCGAACGAATGTTTGTTGGTCTCGTTTGGGTTTGAAAAATACAATTTTATTGCAATTACCGTAATGATATTGAGAGAGGGACAAAGGGAAAAATTAACTTCTAAGAATGTAGTACGTTTGAGAGATATTTTTCTTTTTAATTCTCTTTAATACTTTCATCGATCGGTACTTTTTTATTTTACTCTGACTTTAAGGGTATTTTTAAGATTTTAAAAGAAGAATGTAATTGACCACTTGTTCTACTTTTTGGTAGTACTCGACTTACACAAGTTTTTTTAAAATGTGCCTTGACGTCAATTTTTATTTTTCAAGGAACTCTGAAATTACTTAAACAGCCTTTTTTAATGTAAAATCTTATTTCATAGAAGAAATTGTTCTGATAACGATAAATTTTTCTAATTATCTAGAATAAATTTACGTTTCATTATTACAATACGTCGTAATTAGTTATACAACCGCATTACATTAAGACAATTATTTGTAGATTAATTAATGTTAACTACCCAGACTGACGGCAATGTTAAAGTAAAATGCCCCAATGTGACAATTAAAATCCAACTAACTTCTGTTTTTTTTTCCCTGCAAAGCGATTAAAATAAATTAACGAAATATCGTGTCACAATTCACAGAAAATTAGCTTTACACTTTATGTATGTATACTTTGAGAGCCCGTAGAAAGTCTATAATCGAATTACATAAACCGTCGCCACAATTATCTTACCGGTGAAGTGCCGCACTTTTATCGGCATTCAATGGCACAACATCGGACAATCGCGTCGAGCGATTCCTTCCATCACAGAATTCAAAAGCAGTAGGACAAAAGTGCTGAGAAGGAAAACCGCAACGCAGGGGGGAAACAGAAAGAGAAAGAAAGAGAAAGTCAGAAAAACGACCTTTCCACCCATACATATATATATATATATATATATATATATATATATAGCACTTGAATCTCGCGCTCGTCGTGAGATTTTCCGCGTCTTTTAATTCCTTCGCTCCCCTCCTCTCTTCTTACCTTCCACGTCGTGCTTAATTTTTCATCGTCCCCTCGTTCTCTCTCTCTCTCTTTCTCTCTTCCACCCTCTGTTCACCCATTTTTCCGCTTGCTTGTTTTGTATTCTCTCTGTTTCTTTCTACCCTCGGCCCACTTCGACGTCGAAAATCTTTTTTCTTTGCGCGTACGTCCTTTTATTGCGAGCATTTCATTTCGCCTCTTTAACGTTTTTTTTTATGTTTTTGTCTCTGCGTATATACAACAAGGAAGTTTGCGTTATTTTTCATGCGCGTCTGCGTTCTCTTTCGAGGGCAGAGAGAGAGAGAGAGAGAGAGAGAGAGAGAGGTGAATTGTGTAAGTCAAATGGCTCGTGGAGGGAGGGGAGAAGTGTGCTTTTGAATTTTTCAGGAAGCACGGGGGCAAAGTTTTGGAAGAGAGTTTTGTTTTTGTCCCGAATACGCGTCTGGGGAAAATTTTTAATTTCATTAATTACAGCGTATTAATGCGAGTATCGTGCAGAGCTGGTGATTAATCAGAGTAAACTTGCACGATATAGCGTGTAAGTGGTAAATATTTTATTTATTATAGTGGACGGATTATTGGTAGTTTTATGTTTTCTATTATTTTATGATTAATCAAATATTTAGACAAATGAAAAATGAATGAAATTTGAATAACGAGGCTGTCGTGACCTGAAATATTATCAACTCAAGTAATTTAATACCTGTCGCATACCTTAAATTTGGTTACTTGATCATAAGAAAATTTTAAAAAGTCTATTTTTAAAAGATGCTTTCTTGTGATACCCTCCTAGAAAATTAAAGATATTTATATAGTTGATGTGTTTATCATATGAAAGCATTTCTAATCAAAATCAACATATAACAATAATATTATGTAACTACAAGTTATCAGTTAAAATATTAATATTGTCAAATGTAAATATAAAAATTTACTTTTAATTGGTAACCAATTATCAAATTAAAGGATACTTTTGTTCTTAGCCATAAAATAAACTAGAAAAATATTCAAATTGTAGTTAATATTTTTACCAGGTTGTATCTACATGTAAGTGAAAAATAAGTATCCTAAATATTAGTTCTAATTA
The DNA here is from genome assembly GCA_036873485.1 of Torymus texanus. Taxonomy (NCBI): domain Eukaryota; kingdom Metazoa; phylum Arthropoda; class Insecta; order Hymenoptera; family Torymidae; genus Torymus; species Torymus texanus. The sequence goes on from JAYJLV010067172.1 coordinate 5,758, forward strand.
TAAGTAACAATCCAAATTCTGGCTAATTCAAGCTTCCCAGTTGAAGCAAGTGCTTAAAGTTAAAAATACCTTTAAAATTCGGCCAACATAATACACAAATATCCGCAAAAGCATTGAACCATTGGCCAGCCCAACCAACGTCAAGTCCTCTCGAAAACAATTTTTTACTCCTCGTAAACAAAAGAAACCAGCAACCGCGAGTGAACCGCATCATATCCAGAGAGAAACAAGGAAGCAACAAACAAACAAACATATACATACAAAACAAGATCTCTCAAAACTCTTCCGCTCGTGAGATTCCACCACGCACGCGTGCTTCCGCTTGGAAAATCTCGCGTTGTTTGCTCGCTACTGTCCATGTTTACATTCGTCCTTACTTGAAACAACGCATATATGAGTTCAGCTGAGCGTACGAACCATGTCTCGTACAAAAAAAAAAAACTGATATGTACATCCATTCGGGCAATGCAGAAGAAGAAAAGAAAAAGGCACGTGTCTATTTCCAGCATATTAGGCGGAATTATTGATCGGCACCGGGTGGCTGAGGAAAAATTAGCTGTACGACGACGACGACGAGTGGCACTCGCCGTTGCTGATCCCGCGGTTTACTTCTCTCTCATCTCGTCTCTCGATGCTTTTTCCGCGGGCTCTATTTTCCGCATTTATTATTAGACGAGCTTTACGGAGATTGGCAGAGAAGGCCTTTGAGTAGCACATTGATTCGGTCGGATGAATAATTTCTTTTTTTTTGGAGATTTGAGGTTGTTGAATTTTCTTGGTATTGTGGTAATAATGGGATAAATTATTACTACTGAACTGAAGATGATATTATTCTTCTGTTTAAGAAAAATGTAATTACATCATTACAAAAAAATGATTTTACGCATTTTTAAATCGAATCTGAGAACTCATGGCATTACCTGTAAGAAACGTAATTAAAGTTGGGAATAAACGTTGCTGGTAATTTGACTAAACAATATTTTAATAAAAAATGAATTTTTCTATCAACCCCATAAACTATTATGCCATTTTTGCCAAAACATTTTCAATTATTTCTTCACAATCAGATGAATATAATATCATCAACACTATCCGTCAAGTTAGTTTGGAATGTAGGTCAGTTAATATACTAATACCAAAATCATAACCACAGCATCAACACCATGATGAGTATTTATTATTCCGAGTTATCGACCATCATCGTTATGTAAAACTCTCTTGAGAAAAATCTCACACTATACGCGTTTAATTAACTTCCAACCCGCGTGCACTCATAGATCTTATCCAATTATATGCATGTGTTTGAAATCAACCTCGCTACCACGCTTTCCAAGTAAAATTCAATCGAAGAGCTTTTTACAGGTATATATATACGCAAAGGTTCTCTCAACAAAGTTCGTTCAGGTACATCGTAACTAAATTTACGCAATAAACCATGCGCGCCCAACGCACTTTGAACTTCTCGCTTCAAGCGATGAAATCCCTTTCCCCGACTCTCTCTCTCTCGCTCTCTCGATCATCCTCTACCCGCTACACACTGTCCTACATCCTGAGAACTTCCAATTCTCTTCCGTTCGAGTGGCACTTGTACAGACTCCCTCCTACGTTTATCTGAGACGTTAAACTTCACGCTCACTCCTTCTCGATCGAAATCTCTTATATACTCGCGAATTAAGATATACACGTGAATCGTGTGTGTATATATATATATACGTTATAACCACGCCATTTGTGTGTGTGTATCGCGTGCAATTCAATCGGGCCGGAAAAACGAACCGCGAAATCGGTCACGCGATTCGGAATGAAACGCGAGAGAGTCGGACAAATGGCTTCCGGGTGAGATGAGGCGATAGGGATAAGCTGCGTCGTTCCGTCGCGGTCAACTGGAGACGTGTATATATATAGTTGTTATGTGTATGTATGTGTGTGATGTATAACGCTCGAGTGGCCCACTATTGTTTTGGCTTGTCGGACGGTAATTAATATATATTGCCAGCTGGATTTTCACGAGATTTTGAAGGTCTGATTGACGGGTATATATTGGCTTTAAGGTGATTTGTACGGTGGTTTGGAGATTTATATATTTGTCTGGTTTGTGATGTGATTAAAGGTTGGAAAAGATAGAGAGGAAAAATGTGAAGAAAAAGTAGAGAATGTGGTTGTGGAAAATTAATGCTGGATTGTTGAATCCTATAACTGTTCTATATATTTTACGTGAAAAAGATTCAAAATGTGTAGGAACGATTGATTCAATTTTGAATTATAAATTATCTTGATGAAAAAATGATAAATATTGAAAGCCATACGTTTAATGGATCCACTAAATGTTACAAAATATCTGTAAAAGATCTATTTTTAGAATACAATTGTTATTTTCGTTGTTATGCTTTTACTGCAAAATAATGACTCTTATATTTAAAATTCATTTCATAAAACAAACTACAATTGAGCTTCGCTCCATGAGTCACAAAGAATATTCTGGTTAAAATACTATTTAAGAACATTAACTACATTGAAATGCAGTTACAGAACTTCGTCCAATCAATAAAAGTCTCTTAAAATCTCAACAAGTACACCCAATAAATTCTAACCGCAGCATTCGGACACGGCACTGTAAGCAACAAGCATTACAGAGATCCAAAAGGATTTTTCAATGAGTTACGTGTACCTCTGAATAAACAACCCTATACGAAACCACATATACCACATGTATCAGCATCCACGACAGAAGAACCCAAAAAATCTACAGCTCCTGCGTTCGCCCTATTTTTGTCCTTACCCCCTCGGAATCCCAGTCACCCACTTTAGAAAAGTTTTTCCTCGCGTCGCTGTTCTATCGCGCGTCGATCGCATTAAATATTTTAACGCGACGTTTTCACGAGCTCCTGCGACACAAAGAGATAATCTTACGCGTATTTCTTCGAGTATATCCATGTGTGTGTATGTGTGCATCGTCAGAACGATGAGAGAGAAAGAGAAAAGGGATAGAAGAACGGCGATCTTTATTATTCATATAACGATGCCGAGCGAAATATAAAAGTTTACGAGATCACGAGCAAGCGAAAGCGAAAGAGAAAATGAAACGGGGGTTGTAAAAATGGACCAGCGTGTGTTTCGCGAGCGAAATGATGGGGGCGAAGAAAGAACGAAGGGAACGGTTAGATAGAGCGCTTCTCCTTGAACCATTTTCTTTTCTTTTTCTTTTTTCATTATCATTGTGGAATTAGTTTGTTAGGAGAATTTAGATTTTCCGATTTTCAATGTGTTGAGTGGTATACGGTGAATGTTGAGTTTATTTCATATTGGTTTTTAACGCATTAAAGGTGATAGAAAATTACACTAGTATTTTATATGCTTTATTTGAAATGAGTATAATGCAGAAATACCTTAGCTGTAAAATAGTTTGGATGAGCTTAATTTGAAGTTCTATAACGTTAATTATCTTCATTAGAATCATAGAAACTTTATGAACGATAATACTCGAAAGTTTTAAATAAGCAGGTGACTGAAATTGGCTAATATTTAAAGTTTTACTTAAATAACTTTGCTACCGAAAACTTTATCTGCATAAAATCACTGAATTCTGAACAAGGTTGACGAAAAATTGAATTTTCTCACTATATCACTGAACGTAAAGCTCACCTGTAGACCCTTTTTTTATCAATTTCCACGTGTAAAGCGATATTATTTTAAACTACACGTCTGAAAAAATTTACTCATTAGTCGATGCAAGTGCTTTTTTTAAAAATTGTAATTGGCCTGAAATGTTATTGCGTTTTCGTATTTCAAATTATTTGCTACATTGATTTTTTTGAAAATTATTGTAAATTCAAACGTTACTTTTCAACCCAAAAACAGATGTATTTCCATCTATAAATCTGTAAAATGTTCACAGACCATTTGATCATGACAATTAATTTCATTGCACTGTGAAATCCTATTAAAATGTAATTTCATCAAGGAATCCTCAGTACTTAGTTCAACTGAAAATGGACAACGTACACTTCATCCGCATCATAATTTCGTCTAGAAAACTGGAATTTCCTTCCGACTGTTACTTCGCGTGGCTTTAACTTATTTAGAAACCGGCATAATTAAAATACGTTTATTACTTTTAAGTAGACGTTGCGGGTATTTTACCTTTACGAGTTCAGCTTAAACTGTATACGCAAAAGTTTCAATTAAGGGAATTCAATACAACAAGTTTAACATAGTTTCACGTTGAATTATTCCGCGATAACGATGCTGGAACGAGTCACTTGCGAGTCCTTAGTACTTGCATTAGATTGCGAAGAAATATTCTATAAATATAACTCTATGATATATTTATACATACCGACGTTCATTCATGAAAAATATTCCTTTTTTTTTTATTTATTTTCAATTTTTCAATCTAAAAATCTATTTCATAACTTTCAGTCTGCTACTTTCATCTATTTTAAAAATATATTTTCTCATATTTCAATCATATTATTTGACGATAATGACAAATAACATTTTTATTTCTACCAAATCTACCACGTAATCTTTTGCCGTTGCGACGAGATCGATTGAGCATTATATTTCAATATATGAGCTACTTATTTCCAAAATCTGTCATCTGATAAAGTCTCGAAAGTTTTGTTCATTTTTCCAAACTTTGTATTGAGTTTTTTTTGTGGAATGATTCAGAGTCAAACTAAAGCTATTTTCAATCATTTTTCAACAATCGAATGTCAGCAAAAAATCATACCATAATATCAAACGTGTTCCTATTTTTTTATACATTTTGAAAAAGACATAAAGAACAAGAAAAAATTTATCCGGTGCCTTAAAAAATCTTTTTTTATTCTTTTCAAGACATAAGAGGAAACTAATTTTGGGAACAGCTCATATTCATACATGCGCATAATACCCGAACTTCATTTTCCGCATAAGAATTCCAAATAGAAACGAACACTGACAATGGTTTTCCCAATTACAAAGCTTCTTCTTCGCACACCAGGAACATGCTAAACCATCATTAAGAGAAAACGGAAGGTCAGCCTTTGAAACACCACCTGGAGCCAATCTTGACCTTTACAATTTAACCACGCCATTTTTGCAACTACCTAAAATTCGATAAAACCGTATACCAAACTTATACCCATCGTACCTTCCACCTTCCACATTTATATTACCCCTCATCGCCATTAACCCTCCGACGCATTTTCATCAGGACCCACGACGTTTTCAGCACCGTCGTATATAAAATAAAAAAAACTTCGTCAAGAATAATCGCGTGAACCAGACCCATCGTATCACCGCGGGTGTAACCCATAGACCGCGTAAAAGTCGAATAAACCTAACAGACGTCGCGAGAGCTCGTCTCGTTGATTCTTTTTTTCTCTCTCTCCGACCGTAAGCTAGTCCGTAAAGGAAGACAGTCGTAAAGATCAGCTTGGCGATTTCGTTCTAGATTCCCTTTTTCCTTCTACTTTTTCTTTTTAACCGGCTCGTTGTACCGAGGCGAAGCAATAAAGCAGCAGTGACCGGCCGGCAATGAAAGAACGCGATGTGTGTGTGTGTGTGTGTGTGTGTGTGTGTGTGTATATATATATATATACACACACGCGTATACATTCGCACGTGTTTTAGGAATTTTTCAATAACTCACGTGCGCGGACTTCAGCGTATATACCTTTGTTGTTGTTTTCTATCTTCTTTTTTATTTTATTTGTTGAGAGGTATTATAAGCCGGTCGCAGGATATATTCGAAAAATGTTTGTTGGTAAAGGAAAATGTTTGGTTGTATGCAGCGCAGGGAAAATTCCGGGAGACGCTGGGGCATGCACGCGTGCACGGGTGGTAGTGGTGAAAAAAAACGGGACGAGAGAGAGAGAAATAAGAGATTTGCAAATATACGTGCGACGTTTTTAATATTCGCAATGGGAGAAATATATTCGCAGTCATACGGGGGTGTATTGTATATTCGGTATTTGTTGAGATAAAAGGATCTTATTACGTTGAAAGTTCGTTATTTTAAGGTAATGAACGCTATGAGCTTAAGCGAATTTCAGTTAATACTCTTTGGAAATATATATAGTTTCTCTGAAATTAGTTGTCACGCTCTTTATTTGTTTTTGCTTATTTCGTTTTTTATTTAAAAAATTAACCGTTTTTTAATAAAAACTATAAGCATGAACTCAGTGCGAGGTTCGATTTCTCGTAGTTTACTATATTTTTATATTAGACTTTATTTATAAATTGTTGTAACAATTAAGAAATAAAAATAATAAGCACCCAATATCAAGATAATTTAGACCGTACCTTTTTGTAAATTCTTTTTTATTACGAAAACTAACTTATTATACATGAAAATTAATCAGCTCAGTCCATAGCTCGTGGTGGAAGGTTTATTTAAAGAAAAATCATGTCTTCATCTGTTGCAGCATACTTAAGTTATTCATGATATTTAAAGAAAATATAACAATCGGCTAATGTATTAGGAAACGCTAATTTATTTTGAATTGAAAGGCACCTAAAGTGGAACAAAGGTTCTCTCTATACACACTTCTGAAACCTAATCTCGAAAAATTTACATCTTATTCTACACTAATTGAATACGTAAATCAACACAATAACGAAGTGATCATGCAAAGTTATCGTATTAATCGTTTATTGAAGATTTTTTACTTTTATCTCACTACTAGTTCCAAAATTGGCATGGTCCCAGTCTGGATCCTTTATCTTACCAATTTTCAGTTCGAATATTAAATTATTTATAGTCGCTCGAAATCGTTTATTTCGCAATATGAAACTCTATATTTATGAATAACCCACTGGAAAAAGAATATTTAATTGAACAAAATTATATATACATTTTTGGCGCCATAAAACGTTAACCAATTTCATTGACACTATTAAATTAAAATTACTCGATCGCACGTATGTATCATTCATAACTGACTCACTCTCACATCTCACTCATCGCCATATAACGTCTGTTTAAAAAATAGACGACAGCTAAGCTCTCACACACGAGCCCATCATTACGAAATACTTTCAAGCACATTCCCGGGCGAAAAATTTCAAATTTTTGCAATGAAAATTCTCTCAGCACCAACGCGCAATTTATCCTTCGAGCCTCGCGTGCCTTCACATCGCAAGAGCTCGAAATTCAAATGAGGCGCGCGAGCCGACACGTGACTTCGATATATTTTTTTTTCTTCTCCTATACGTTGAATTTTTCAGAGCTCACTCTGAGTGTACAAGAGGAAATTTTTCAAGTTACTTAAAATAACTCGAAGTGAATGAGGATTGGAGACCACTTTATCCTATTTGGAAAAATTGACTTTTTTTATGGTAGGAGTTATTTGAACTGTCGATGAGACTTGTCGATATAACTTACTGACGGAAAAAGCTTTGTGACGGTGGAAAAAAAAAACGTTTGCTTGAAAACACTTTAGATACATAGAGTTTCAGCCATCTGAAGTTATTATTTTATGCAATCTTAGGTTATTTAATTTTTCTTTCTTCTTATTAAAATTAAATTAACCTTTACAAATCCACTTTATCCCTTATAAAAAAAGTCAAATAAAAAGAAAATTACTTCATGTACCACAGAATAATAAATTATAAGTATACCTACAATGTAAAATGACAATCGATCGTTGATATTCTCTTTCTACAGCCAAAAGAATTTAAACGATCTATTTACACTTTTCAACAATGACACAAGAACGGTGTGCCCTTATTATCTCCAAGTAACGACGAGAGTCCTCACTTACTTCTTCTACTTATTCTTGAACAAATAGTCCGAAAATAGTAAGACCTACTTTGCAGGTTATGCAAATGTCCAACCTGACGACTTCGCGACGGCTTTGTTTCACTCCGAGGGGTGCGCACAGAGTGCGAGATATAATTCCTCTGTGCATTGGAAATGACGCGCGACTATTCAAGACATCTTTCGTATACAACAAAAAAAAAACATACATATACGTACATACCTCTAATTACTTTTTTACACGATCACGAATTTTCCTTTTTCCACTCGAGAAATTTCATCGGCTACGGAAACATTCAATTATATATATAATACACTTTGGCTAACTGGGTCGCATTCGATTTGCCACGGAAGATTATTCTCGTCTAATATATCAAAAGCTTAGTTGGGATTCCGAATCCGGCCGTTGTCTCGCTTTTAAATTAAATAATTGCCAAAGTTAGTACAGTTGCCTGCACTGTTCCTGGTATTAATGTTGGGTGATTACTCTTTTGGCTTTAAAAGGGGAATTTCAGAGTCGAGGTCTAATATACTAGATATGTGTAAACATTTTTTTGTTGTTTGTTGAATTGTTCAATAACGAGTATACTGGAAATGAAATGATAAACAAACAAATATTTTCACAGTGGAAACTATAGATCGATTGTGATATAACTTCTTCACATTCGTTATGTACCAATTCGATAAAACCTACATTATCCGTTGAATCGTCTCACATTAATACACTGTAGGCATTATTCTATTTTAGAAAAAATAAAAATCTTTGTGATTTAATTGTACCTATATCTACAAGGTCATCGTTTATACACGCCAAATTTCCTTTGGAATTTATTGGAATATTCCTTCGGAAAATTACAGCGTTCCATTATGCAAAATAATAATCAATAATATTCATCTCTTAATTTGGCTCCTATTATTGAAATTGCATTATTATATTTGAAGAACATAATCAGTGAACGACTGAAATAATTTACGAATAATTAAAATAAAATAAGATAATAAAAGAAAAAGGCGAAATCATTAGTATAAATATGTAGTTGAATCTAACAAAATATACTTCTATGTTTAGACGGTATATTCTATATGAAGAGATTCCGGTACAAAGAAAAATTGCATTTTCCTAGAACTCACTTTAGAAATACAATACTGAAACGATTTCTAGAATAATATTCTTTGATCCTCTCGGAAGTCAACGGCCAAAGACTATCACAGCATAGTTTAAAGTGACCTTGTTCTCGGAATTTCAGTTGTCTTAAATTTTCAAAGTCCATTCAATAAAACATACTATTTAACGGAAATGAAAAGAAAAGTAATATATCATCACTCTATCAAAAGCATCTTAAAATTACTTCACGAACAATACTTTCTAATAAAACTATTCTCATCTATTGACCCACATAAATACAATAACCTAATTATCACACCATTGTATACTTACTAATAAATTATCCAAGAAATCCAAGTTCATTTCAATTTTATCACAATTAACGAGAAAAAAAAATGAAATTCCTTCTAATCCAGTTACATCCCCGTAACCGTATTCCCAACATTTTTTCGCCCCAATAAACGTGCCGTTATACAGATCCCCCAACCCTCGCTTATCGCTCTCCCAACAGCACACTGAACAACTGCATCCTACTTAATCAACGTCGTATTCTCGCTTAATCACCCCACATCTCACCGCAGCAAAAATACACATACAAGCTTCTCCCCTTATACAGACACGAAGCGCGAAAACATCCGGCAGACAACAAGAGCTTGGGTGCATCACGTCAAAAGCGCAATCGACCTGCGCGCGCGCGCGAAAAAAGAAACGCGCTTCTCTTTTTCCTCCCACGCACACGTGTTTTCCCTGAGGCCACTTTTCCATACTCTCTCACGTATATATATATATGTGTGTGTGTATATATATACTTATACATGTACGTATAGACAGATATATGTATATACACATGCACGCGCCCGCGACGTCAAAGAATATAAGGCAGGCAGTCGGCGAGAATTCTGGCAGCGAGCCAGCCGGAAAAATAGGTTATCGATCAAGCCCTTCTCCCTCTCTCCTCGTCGTTGCTGCTGCTACTGCTGCTGCTGCTGCTGCTGCAGCGGATGTGTGTTTTAAGGATAGATGTAGGTGTAAGAGTGAGTGTGTGGAGAAAGAGAGAGAGGGGATGTTGCTGCAAGTCGAGAGGGAGAGAGAGAGGATTTTTTTTTCTGCGCTGAGAAATTTTCCGAGTGGTTTTTTGAGTTGAGAGTGAGGAGAGGTGCTGGAGTTGAAGATGGAAGTTTGGGGATAGGAGTTTCTCTTTGCAGCTGGAAGAACTTTGACTTTTTTTTATTTAAATGGAAAATACGGTTCATTGCAGGCAAAGGAATGGCTTGTATATATTGAAATTTGAGTTTGTTTTGATGAATTATTATAGAGAGATTGAAGTATTTAAAGGCATTTGTTGAAGAGCATATGTTCCATCTATAAAATGTTATCGAACTTGAAAAAAAAACGTAGTACTTTGCTCGGTCAGACGTCCATTTCACGTTAAACGAATTTAAAGCTGCTTTTAAAACTTTCTCGGCAGTTAAAAGTCGCTTAAAAGCGTATCTCGTAAATAGAATTTCCCGAATAGTTGAGTTTCTTTGATTTTTCCTATTATATACGGATTGAAACAGCTCTAAAGCTCAATAATGTAAAGTTTTTCAGTCATCATTATGAAAAGTTTATCGTTTACATAAGTGTGTGTGTGTGTGTGTGTGTGTGTGTGTGTGTGTGTGTGTGTGTGTGTGTGTGTGTGTATATATATATATCTCGT
>JAYJLV010067183.1:0-16300 GCA_036873485.1 Torymus texanus
AGATAAAAAAACATTCGTTTAATTATATGCAATAGTTTCCGAAAAAAAAAATTATTGAAAATATGCTTTTTTTTACGTGTTCACATTGGAATACCCCCTTAAGTAACAGTCGCAAATCGAACAGAAAACTAGAACTTTAGAATTCTGGACAATGAACACATAACACTAGTAATTTCATGGGGAATCTCAAATAACAACACTTTAGATGAACTCGTCTGAAATACAAGATACATCGACTCCACCACCTAATCAGAGCGAAGATAATATTTGTGAGAATGTATACTGTTTCAGTTATTTTAAAGTATTAAATGATAAAAGATTCACAAACAGTAATAAATTATATACAAAGAACCAAAATTACACAAATAAAGCTAAGAAAATTTTAAAGAATATCCTCAATAAAACCAATACAGCACAGAATGGCACGTGGTATCAAAGCTGAAATAAAGACATTAAAAATTAAAAATAATAATTTCAAATAAAAGAAATAACAATTGAACAACGGCGAAATAAATTACTATAAGACGAATGTATAGAAATCTTGTGCAGATTGTAACAAATTCTATTTATAGAGTTTAGCAGAGTCTTAATAAACAGAATTCACAAAATATCTCAATAGTACTTTAAAATCAAATCTTAATAGGTACATATGTTTTTTAAGAATACGATTAAAATCAAAAGCAAATAGATTTCACATGTTTTAATTTTAATTAGTTGACTTTTCAACCGTTTACACGTAGAATTTATTTTTCAACAAGCATTCTCACGTTATCGTACTACAAGATACACTTATAACTTTTAAAAAAATCTTTGTATTCCACGCGAGAGATTAATTCCAGCGAAGATTACACTTTTCTAAAAAATCGATTTCCCCGTGTACTTACAATTTAAGCCGCGGCAATTTAAGAGGTTAGATCAGCCGAGTCAGATTTCCAAGACGGCAGGGGAAAATTCGTGACTCCGTTTCTTCAGCCGTTGCATTTGCATAATTAGACACGCACGCACATCCGATCGGGCCTCGCGAGTACACATCTGCTGTATGCTGCTCCCTCTCTGACCAATTGGCCTATGGGATAGCAAGAGAGAAAGAGAGAGAGAGAGACTACTAGAGTAAGGTCGTTTGCACTAATCACGCGTTTTGCCATCCAATCGCTTGCTCTCTCGGCTCTAATGCCCGGCTTTCTAAAGTTTGTGGGTATTGCTGAAAGGTAGGACGAGCGCGAGATAATCAAAGAGCGTAGAGCGCGTTATTTTTACTTGAAAAAGTCGATTCTTCGATATTCCGAGCGTGGTATATAAGATGCGAATGACCGGTTCGTGTATAACCGCAGTGCATATACGGGGCGTAAATTCGAGCGAGTGGTTCACACGGGTACCGAAGAGTGGACGAATATAATCGTGATTATATCCACGAATATTGTAATGGATTTATAATTATAAGCGAAAATATAAAATTACGCGACGATTAAGAATAATCGCCCGTTGTAATTCATTAAAATTCCTCACACTCGCTCTTGATTCTTACTTTTTGGGTAATTACTTTTATTTGCGCAAGTATGAGAATAATTGGCCGAAACTTTCTCGTTTGGACGGAGGAAGAAAATTATAACATGAATGGTTTCGTGGAACGAATTGGCAAATTATACTTGTATTAAATTAAAACGTTGCTTTTATGGCCGAGTTACAAGTGAATAACATTTGAAGTTATTTCATTTAAATAATATAGAAGTCTTTAAGTTAATTTAAAGGATTAAGTAATATAGACAAGTTATGTATTCTAGTTTCTACAATAAATTAAACAACTTGAATTATATAAATTTGTAAAGAATTTCGTTTATAGCTAACGACATTATAAAAAATATACTGACACATTGTATATAATTACTTTGTCCGTTAGTGTTATTAATTTATTTCCTCGTAAAGTTCTATATTTATGGGTAGACTAAATACGTTAATAAATATATCTTATTCATATATCAATGAATAGCAATTATTCCTATAAATATTTCCTATAAATATTTCAAATTGCAATAGAAATCTGCTCTAAGGTATGTGGACTTCCAGTATTTTCAAACTGTTGGCGACGTTAAAATTTGTATCAAGCTTTAAAATACTTGGTTAAATGACATCATACAATTATTTGCATAATTTTACAAAAAATATTTAAAAAAATAAATTTAAATGTTACTCAAGTGTTAAATTCTGTATAATCCCACAAGTTAGCAACATAACTTTAGAAGAGAAGATATTTTAAAGAATGTTTTACAAAGCCAAAATATTCCAATAATTATTTCAATGCAAGCGAATTTCCAAAATTCTAAAAAGATAATGAAGATGAATCAAACTATTCAAATTTAATAAGCAAAAATAATTAAGAAAATAAACAAATATCATCCCAATAAATAACTTGATATCTTATTGTCATTTTAAATTTTAATTATTCTTCTGTCTTTTCGATTTTCTAGTTTCTTTCAATTTCATGATACTTCTTATTTGTAAGGTACATTTCTATATATTACTGTTTTATCATTACACTACCTTAATAATGTTTCTGATTACTGTACTCTTCACTTTTTTTCTTTCTCAAGTCACTGATGTAGTTCTCCGAGTCTAGTTGTCGTCAAGCAACTCTTCTCAGCTTGCAATCTACACGTGAACTTCGAAGAGGTTCATCTTACTTTATCGTCGCTTCTCAGAGACGTGCATCGCTACTTATCGATCGTAAAAAATCTCTCATTTGAAAATTCTCTACAAAATTAATGTTTCCACCGAAGGATGGTTTTTCATTTATACAAAAGATTTGGTTTTTCATTTATATCGAACTCTCCAAGTCCTACAAATTGATCTGCATCTGTATAAAATAAATAAATAAATAAATTTCTATTTACTTTAACATAGTTATTTATGATAGAATTTCTCATATCCTGCCCCTATACATTAAGCTAAGTTCCTTCAATTTTCTTTCATAAAACATATTTTTTTCTCCAATTCCAAGACTTAACGAATCCAGTACAAGTGAACTTAATTTAATTTATTATAAATTTTATTTTAATTAGATTACACTTAACAATATAATCTATATAATATTTAAAAGTATATTTATCAAAATATTGAAGGGGACATTTAATGCATAATTATAAATTAGTTATTAGACTGAATTCAAAAAGGTACCCAGTGCTTATTGAAACATACAACCTCGACGCCTACACTAAAAAAACTCCACAAAAAAATCGTCACCATAATACTATAGATATCAGATTTTCTTTCCCAACAAACGCCCAGTACTGCAAACATCAAGATAGAAGGTATACAGTATGTCGAGAAACCTCTCAAAAAAAGCGCTTAACCAATGACTTCCTCCCGCGAAAGCGCGTGCTACCATCTTTCACCGTTTTCTCCTCACTCCCTCCGCCCATCGCTTCAACCAATCTCTTCGCTCGACTCTCTTTCTCTGCGAAAGCTCTCGGAATGCGCCCATCTAGTGCTGATAAAACCCGTGCAACTCGCGCGTTTCCCAGTATACACCAACGCCATGGCTACTCTCGCGGAAATCGTCCGATGAATTCCAGAGCTGCGGCGCTCTCTCTCTCTCTCTCTCTCTCTCTCTCTCTCTTTCTTGGCTTTTTATCGGCCATTTTGCCGATCGCCACTGCGCTTACACGCGCGTCCCGTAATTTTCCTCCATTATTGCGCGGAGGCGAAATTGCGGGCGCGGATAAATCGCGCGTGCGCACTCGTCCGATCGTAGTACGATTCCGCGAGCTCGAGTGCGGGATGTAACTGCGACGTGAGGATTGTAAGCGGGAAAGAGAAAGAGAAAGAGAAAGAGAAGCACTTGTGGTGAGAGATGGATCGTCGACAGGGAGGAGAAACGCGAGATGAGATGGGTAACGGTCAAGCGGTGGTATATAGGAAGTACGAATAAATATATAACATTCAATTAGATACGTTGGGGTAAACTGAAAGCGTGACATGACGTGAGTAAAAAATGTATAAGAAATTCAAAATTATTGGTAAAGTCATGGCTGAATTTATAGCTTTGATTAATTTGGCTTTTATTTTTTTTTCTCAATTTATTATTATACCATCCATGATTAGATTATGTAGTCCATATTCAATTATCTTATACTATAATCAATTATGAAATTCTCAAAATGCATGAACTAGACACAAAAAACCTAAGAAAGTAGCGCAAAATGATAAATACATACGGTGCATTAATTAAAATCCTAACATTTGACATACGTGACCTGGCCGATCGGTTGAAAAGTGGAAAAACACCGAACGATTATATACTCGTGTTCAAGCGCACTTCTCATATCTTGTCTATACACCAGAACCAAGCATTAAAAAATCCTTCACTTACATCGCATGATCCATCAGCCATCGTTACATCCATACCAACTCTCCCGGCAATCGACTACGAATCATCCGCTCTCTCTCTCTCTCTCTCTCTCTCTCGCCCTAATAACCGACCATCTCCACGATCGCGCGATGCGAGTATAGTAGCAGCGCAACGTATACACATACACATGCGGTAACGCGATATAACCTAGCAGTAGCTGTGCCTTATAGCGTTTCTGCCATTCCACAGGGCGAGATATAATGCTCGGGAGCCACGCGAGCCAATAATAACCTGAGACACACACATACATACATATACGTAGCAAGAGATGGAAAGAGCATAAACACATGTTTGCCTAGAAGAGCCCATATGTATATATACGCATTTGCATTTCTACGCGCGCACGCGGACTTGGCTATACGCGATACGATCGCGCACGCGCAACTGACGAAAGCACAGAGGAAGAACCTGATTTCCTTTCTTTCCAGTTCCGTGCGCGAATAATATACCGCCCCTACTCGTCTCTCTTTTCTCGCTCTTTCGTTTGGTGTATATATATCTTTGACGGCACAAAGTTCTCTAAGTAGGTCGGCGATCCTTTTTTTTTTCTTCACCCAAAATTACCGTCGCCGCGCGTGCTCGCAAAAGATCTCCGATGATTATAATAAACGAGTGAGAGAGCGAGAGAGAGAGAACTGGCACGATATTAGACGAGTGAGCTAATATGTTGACTTTGCTGCAGGCGTGCTGGTTTCGTCCCCTTCGTGACGCGCGATGGTGTATAGTCGTCGAAGATGATGATGATGATTGGACCGCTTTTGTTTGTTTGAATAGAGCGGACGCACTAAATTGCAGTATACATATATATAGGCCTCCTAAGTGACCATGCCGCAGAACAGCAGCAGCGTTATTTTTCGTAAGGAGGTGATGATTTCACTTCATTACGAAATTGGCATATAGCGTTTTTGCGGCGACGCAAAAGAGAAACAGAAAAAAAAGGTATAATATACGCGCATTCCGGCTGCGGTTGCTATATGGTGATCTTTTGATGTCTGCTATGCTAATTTTATCGTGCTAACGATTGCTCGAGTCAAAGAAAGAGTTCATTCAAATGGTATATATAAGTCGGAGCAGGGGGCACACATTGCGCGCGTTTACTTTTGTGAAACGGGTTTGTGCAGTTATAGACTGCTGTTGCTGTTGCTGCTGCTGCTTATGCTGAATGCGTAACGTATACTTAAGTGGATGATTCTTAAGTCTCTCTCTCTCTCTCTCTCTTTCTCTCTTTCTTAGTTTTTTTATTTACAGTTTTTGCTGAGAGTTGCGCTCAGTAATTTCTCTATAATCTCTTGAAATTTGAAAAATTGTAAAGGATACCGGTATTTTCCAGTTTAGCCTTTTAGATGTGTAGCTATATATATTTTTTTTAGACATATATATAAATAGTGGTCCACATTAAATCTTATTATGTATTCATAAACAAAATGTGTGCATTTTTTTGTAAATGCGACTGAAGAGTAAGTCGTAAATTTTAGTCCGTACAAATTATACCACAGAAATGAGACGTCTTTTTCCTGAGCGAGCGCTTGAATCACTGATGCATCGAAAGATAATTCTGGGGACCGCGGCGACAAAATCTCATGTACACCATGATTCTTCCTCTCACTCCGCTCGCAGGTTTTCCTTTTAAATCCCAGTGAAAAATGTCGACGCGATCTCATGCTTGTATCACGCCCTTCTTTCTCCCTTTCTCTCTTTCTCTTTCTCTCTTTCTCGTTGTACGTCGGTGCTTTTCTCTAGTATCTTTTCATTTCGATATACAAGCGGAAATGAGATAATTAAAATAAGCCGCGTCTTTTTATACGGGATAAAGTTTAAGAAATAATGTTTGGACATAGAGAAGCAATATTTTATCTAAATACGTGGATATAAGATATATTAATTAAAGTAATTTTCCACAGTAATCTAGCATAACCGTGACATTCGGTATTATGATAATAGTTTCTAATACCCAAACAAATGCTTATTCATCAGAATATTTTTATATACATGACATTTGATTTTTATCATATACAACTTTCAAATTAAGAGTTTGTTTTGAAGTCATATATGATAGTGTCAGTGTTACTGTAAAGTTTTATACATTTAAAACGTAGAGAAAAATTGCCATCAAACAACCAACTTTTTTCCATATTATTCATTAAAATATGTCACGAAATAACCACCCAAATTTTCCAAAAAAGATCACACCTTTAATTTTTGTTATATATCTTCCAGTCAATCTTCAGGTCCTCGCACTCTCTTTTTCTCTCTCTTTCCCTCTCTTCCATACCACGCCACATACATACACACATACGCGTATACGCATTCCGGGCGTTTCGGGCCCTTCGGAATCGAGAGAGAAAGAGAGAGAGAGAGAGACACGCCTGCGCGCGCGCGCGTACGATATTGTAAACAAAATGGTACCAGTATTTCATTGGTAACCCAACACCCGACGCCTTAAAACCCACACGCATCGCGTTGTCGCGCGCGTCTTTCCTCGTATATACCTTTTTGCATCGCACATCGCCGGTCGCAGTGCTTGTGACCCTCTTCCACGTGTACACGTGGCAGACACCTCGAGGCGCACGCGCGTTTGCTAATCTCGCCAACTCTTTGCGGTACATCGCGCTCTGCGTCGTCCAACGCACAGAATTATTTATGCCCTCTAACGATTCAATTAATTTGCGAGTGGTCGCGCAAAAGAAGAGGTGGGTTGGTGGGTATATATTTTCGATCTCGTGAAGATGAGAGAGTTTGTTTTTGAGTGAGGTTTGGAATAAACAATTTGGTAAACGTAGAGGATATGCTTTGATTTTTATGTTGATTAATTTTGTCACGAATGGCGAAGCTTCCAGAGAGCAAACGTGTATGCCTGTGAACCCGAAAATATGCGATACCGATCCATGCACAAGTCTGAACAACGAAGACACGTGGCTCAACATAAAATCCAAATCAACAACGTGCTGAGCGTCAGCAGAAAGGGAATGACAAAGGCGCATGGCAACGATTGTTACAAGTCAGCAGAGCAGCCAACAACGAACCCACAAGGTACTGAATTATTGACACGAACACCCAAAGTCAAATTAGGGAAGAAGAAACGGACAGTTGATGAAGAATCCCCCACTCAGGAACCCCTAGGCAAAGATATAAAATCCGCTGACACCCTCAGCAGCCACGTGCATGGAGAGTGTTACTCTCGTGGATTGGGAGCTTCCAGGTGAGCCGTGACGATGTGCCGACTCAGGCACCTCACACGGAGATAAACCGGCTGTCACAACCGGCAAGTGAGGACTTTTGATGCGGCTTATGCTGTCGAGCATGCAGAAGGCCGTTGACGAGACCGTCGAGTAACCATCAATAGGACATTTCTAGAAGGGAATACCAGCGGTCCTGTTCCTATTGATGTGCACTATCGCCGAGTCCGGGCAGTAACAGATAAGTTGATGGTAGATTTCATGCATTGAGGTCCCCCGACGGTGACGGCTTCCGCTAGCAAGACCCCAGTATTGATGACCTGATGCGATACAAAACCCATCACGTAGACCAAGGTGCCAGGGCGCTGAACCACCAGTTGGTACGAGATATTGTGCCGTTGGAGGAATTCTGGGGTTACCACCAGATTTTTGTCGTGTTCGTTCTTCGGTTTTGTGCATGGATTGGAATCGCATGTTTCTGGGATCACGCGGGCGTACACGTTTGTTCTCTTGGAGCTTCAACAATTGTTAGTTTTGAGTATATACATATTTATGAAAAACCAGTATAAAATATTGAGTGTTTAAATATTATTTTACCTTAAGTTTTGTTAGTTATTGTAATTTTTTTATGATGTTTACGCTGCGATACATAAGCAAAAGTATAACTTCATGTATCACTTGTAAATTTTACAAAGCATACAAATATATATACGTTCGTAAAATGTTTCTTTGTTACGGAAATTCAAAACACATTACTTATTGATTTATAACATTACTTAATTACGAAATTTTACAAATGCAGTTACATAATATTATCTTTAACCGTATGCATTTGCATTCCCATTCAAAACTCACGTTTTACTTGCAATTGTGAATTCTTACCACTTCTTTTCCTTCAACTTATCTTATCTGGCCAAACGCCTTTCAGGTAGTCATTTATTCTTTGTCGGAACTTTTTTAAAGCTTAATTTACATTGTAGCTTTTTACTCGAAATAGAACCTCAGTCTGAAACGTATTTTAAATTCAATTGTTGCAAATGACCATGATATAACACATTTAAGTTTCTCAACAACAATCACATTGTCCAAAGTCTATAAGATAAATAATAAAAAAGAGAATATCTTCTAAATACTGTCAACGTCATCACGAAATGGAAACATTAGAGGTTAAAAATGCCACCAAATCGGCGCGTATATACTTGAACACTTGAATTCCATGACCCTCAACCACGTCGCTGAAATTAAATAAAATGAAATTGTCACGGGAGCCTATAACCACTTGCGTACGCGCGTGTGCACACTTACACAATCTTTGCCCTCCTAAAACTTAAAAATCCGATGGCTATCTAGTCTAACAGCATCTTTTAACGTAATAAGAATTTAAATTCCTGTTTAAAAGCTGTACTGCGCACGCGCATAATATGACGGGATCCGGCACAGGTTAGTTAGCCCAATCACCTTTTTATTTTTCGAGACTCGGACACGCATCGAGGCAATAAAAAAAGCGCTTCGCGTCACGTGTGTACATATATATATATACCTGCGCGCGTGCACTCACGTAGCATGCGTATATATACGATACTCAACCGCAACGCGCTCCTCCTTCGTCTTGTTATATTTAAATGCAACAGCGACGTGCAGTCTCTCTTCTTTCACTCTCTTTCACCTTTTGTTCTCGCTCTATCGCTCTTTCTTCGTGTTTGTCTTCGTTTAATGTCTTCCGTTTACGTAAGGCTCGCGCCCGAGTAACGAAGTGGTCGCGATAATCGACGAGATTCTTCATCAGGAGCTCCGTTCGTGCACGCGTTACAGATTTGAATAATTGATGTTACATGTATATACTACGATGTAGATTTTTAAGTGTTATGGTGGTTTATTCCGATTAAGGTCTATTGTAAATCGTACGATTAGTAGTATAGTTATTTTGTTAGAATTGTTTTTGAAAAACACAAATATTCACTAAATTACGTTTCAGCAACTGTCATTGTTAAAGCAATTGAATTAAATTTAACACCTTTAATTCGAACTTTTTAGATAGTTAAAGAGTAAACTATCGACGACCAGTGTGTGAAAATGAAAAAAAGAATTCCTATACGCTTCGAAGAAAGAAAGAAAGAAAGAAATCGACGAGAAATCACCGAATTCAGCACCTTATTAGACATCGGAACATGAATAAACATGTTCTCTCTATCTCCTCTTCCTCTTGTGCCTCACTCTCCTCGTCCCAACTCTATCTCTTATACACGTCCCAGCTTATCCAATTCTCTCACGTTACGCGTTAATGAGACAAGTCGAATTTTGGGAACAAACGGCCGACAACACGCTTCGAGAAAAAGAAGACATTCGAGAGCAAAAAAAAAGAAGAAGAAGAAGACGCGAAGAAGCAGAAGAAGAAGAAGAAGAAAGAGAAAAGGCGAGGCCGAGGGAATCCCCCGCCCGCGTAGGTGAAATAAAATCCCACACCGGACGCGCGAGAAGCGTGTCTCGATAAAGCCTCGTCGTCGTCGTCGTCGTACACACGCAAACACAGAAAGAGAAAGAGAGAAAGAGAGAGAGAACCGGCAGATCGAAATCAATTGGAAACCCGATACGATTTCTAATTACAACGCGGTTAGAACACACCTCGGGCCGAGCTCAGGGCGAGTATAAGGAAAAGGAATTAAAAGGCCGCAGAGGACGACGACGAGGAGGAGAAGTGTAGCCAGCGAAGAAGGAGGAGGAGGAGAAGAAGAAGAAGGGGTTGCAAGCGGTTGGAATTAAGCGTGTATCGAATCGGACGTTATCGCGGTGCAGTCGCGTTCGATAAACTAGCCATGCCTACTTCTCTCTCACACACTTACTCTTCTCTTTTCCTTTCTCTCCCTTATGTTATCTTTCTCTACTCTCCACCTCTTTTCCTACCTCATTCTTATACTGCTTTCCTACTTCGCCTTCTATAGCTTCTACTATGCCATATCTCTTATAGAGAAGGACGAGGTGGAAGAGAGAGTAAAAAAAGGTATAGAGAAAGCAAATCGTTTAATCCTATGAGGCCAACGGTGGGGGCACACACCACCTATCGAGGTAATGATGGCTATAAACTGTAACAGAGCACACACACATATATATATACATATATATATATACTAGAGGGAACCTGACTAGGGCCCCCCAACAAATTGGGCCTGACAGGCGAAACGCTCAGCGAATTCGTTCCTCCTTCTCGCGCTCTCTTTTCTCCGCGTCTATCGTGAGGCTGAGCGTGTGTGTGTATATATATATATATATATATATATATATATTTGGCTTTATGGCGTTTTATTATGACCGTATAATAAGCCATGTAGCAATTGTGGTTTCTGCGGCAATTTTTCGGAGGTATACGCCGAAGATTGAGGTGTTTACACGATATAGAAGTGTGCAATTTATTAGGATTATAACGTGGTATTATCGAAATGTATTACACGATGCTTTGTATCTTACTGAGTTCGGTCTAAAATATATAACCTGGTTCGAGAAATTAATTAACAAATAGTTCTTCAAAAACCAAGGTTCTTATTAATTAAAAAATATATACTTACAAAAAAATAAGTTGTTTTTTCTATATGTATATATAGGTATTATTGGTTTTGTAATACAGTATATACCAATACCACACTATATAACCGGCCACGCTGAAACCTATTATCATTGACATCGATCCCGAAACCTCTCCACTCTCGAGATAATTAAAAACTTCTTAACGTCTACAACCCTCATTAACGTTCATTCTCCCCCTGCTGGTTTCCCCTAAAAGCCCTGAAAAATCTCAAACGAAAGCCGCCACCGACGCCGTCGCCGCGTTGCATGAGAAGGATCGACTTTAGCGCCGGTTGTATTATACCTGCTAGTATAGGACACACGAGAACTTTACCGACCCTCGCAGAGAGGAACAAACGAGGGTGAAAGAGAGACTGTCGGAGGAGACGGAAAGTGAGAGGTGATTAGAAGAAAGAAAGGTAACCCTGGTATATATAGGTTTGTACGTTACACTGCTGCGAAAACGATGTTCGACTGGCAGGTATAC
Organism: Torymus texanus; assembly: GCA_036873485.1. Taxonomy (NCBI): domain Eukaryota; kingdom Metazoa; phylum Arthropoda; class Insecta; order Hymenoptera; family Torymidae; genus Torymus; species Torymus texanus. The sequence continues at coordinate 11,627 of JAYJLV010067183.1, forward strand.
GAGTCGGCGGGTTTGCTATACATGTAGCTGTTGCGGTAATTATAGATAAGAGGTGTCAGGAGTTTGGAAAAAGTCATTTTCGAAGTTGGAGGTGTCCCTAAGTGTTACAGTCAGCTTGAAAACGTAGATAGGCCAATTGTCGTTGATGAAGTATAAGGTTTAAACAGCTGGTGACCTATGGGCAATGATGTATATCCTTGCAGTTAAGGTTTTCATTGTATATCCAAAGGATCCATACAATTGTAACGACAAATTTTCAATCCATCTATAACGAGAATCCGAAATATTCCACTTTAACCTACGGATTCGTTCGAAAAACAGCACATATCCATACTATAGATATCTACACTCACGCGTACGCGTGCGAGACCGAAAGAAAGCGAGCGACGGCCGTGTGAGTACGAGGGGCCCAACTATACATATATATATATATACACACACGCAGCGGCAAGAGAAGAGCCAGATCCCTTCCAAGAACTGACGCGTGTAAAACATTGCTTAAAATCATGCTTTCCAGCCATGTCCCATCAGGGCCCCTTGAAACCATAGTCGCGTGAGCGGAGGGGAGGGAAAACAATGCCCCGAGAAACGACTGATGGCTTCCTCCTCTCTTTCACAACTGACGAACGGACGACAGGACGCATTCGATTTTCGGGCGCGTTCCTCTCTCTCTCTCTCTCTCTCTCTCGTCCTCTGTGACTTGGTAATGCGATTTTGATAGTTGTTACAACGCGTGCTGCTGCTGATATATATATATATATATATATGTGTGTGTGTGTGTGTGTGTGTATGTGTGTGTGTGTGTGTATAGGTACCGTTTCGTTCTTTTTGGTTCTCTCTTTTTTTGGCCTTTGACGCCTTATTGATTCGGATACTGATGCAGAAGGAGAGAGAGAGAGAGAGAGAGAGAGAGAGAGAGAGAGAGAGGAGAGGGAACTCGTTTACCGTGCGAATGCGTTCTCCTTTTTCGGCATGCCTGGACGATGCGGAGCTTGTTGTTCGCGCGCGAGAGCTCGTCGACACTTTCCTCTTGTTCAATTAACGCACGATACATCGAAGTTTATTGAGATTCAAGATAGCGATCCGGTATTGCCAGTGTGAACGTGTATGTGTGTGTGCGCGTTTTAATTATTATTCTTATTGCCATACGATGCGTATGTATATATATGTAGAGTGTGGCGTTGGTGTGATACTTTTTTTTTTAAATGTGATTACGCAGGATTTTGATGTGTATGCTGATGGATATTGTTTATGTGAGGTGCGCATGTCGCGTGGTGATTTTTTATATTCGTTAAAATATATATAATGTCGCAATAGCAGGCTTCAAAAATGGAGTTTGTATAGGTGTATATATGAAGGGTAATTAAAAAGTTGACGTTGACAGTATAGGTTATACGCGCGCTGTTGTCGAGTTGCTTTGTTCGAATAATAATGTTGAAGCTGTTTTAAAACTTAATTAAAAAGTTCGATGACGTGGACTTGGACTTTGTAATTTACCGTTAAAGGTCGTGAAGGAAACTTATGGTTAAGTGATTGGTCGGTTAGCGCGGTGTCGAATAATTGTAGTATAATATTCCGGAATAGATCCTGTGATATTTTTAAACAGTGCATATATTTTTAAATAGTTTAATAGAAAAATACCTTTTTTGTATTATAAGCTTTCATGGAAAAATATCGATTAATTCTATTCTCGATATAAATATATCTACGAAGTTAAATTTTAGACGTTCCTTTTGACCAATAACATGTCGATAATCCATTTGAAATAATAGTTTATTAAATTACTTTTACGTTTTTTGTTCTTAAATTTATATTAAAACTTATGAAGTATTATATACCTATAGTTTATCAGTTCTGCGTACAAGCGCAAACTTCTATAATAAATTTTATAATGTAAAACATAGTAATAACCACTTACCGGATTAAATAACTAAGAATCTTATAGTTCAATTACGTAAATTAAATATGTACCGAAGAACCTGAAATAAAAACTGTTGAAATAAGAAATAAAAGTCAATTGCATACCAATATCATATAATAATCTCGCACCATTGTTGTTATAGAACTAATAGCGCCATAACAAGAACTGAATTGGCAGTGATTTCAGTAAGTAGGACCTATCGAAGTAAATTATGGCCTCTCCGTCCGGGTATATATATCGAAGACAAAAATCTCCCCATGCATTTGATCAAAATCTTTGACCCAAAGAAAGGACACACTCTTCCTCGTATAGTTGAAATTCACCTGAAGTTTTTTTGTTTCCAAGAAACTGCACAAAAGACAAAATCTGTGTTTTGAGAAAAAAACAATTCTGAAATACAAGTTCAAAATACTGTATACTTTGCATATATATAGATAGGCATCAGTTATACCAACGCAATTATATATATATATACATATACCGGGAATTCGGAAAACAAAAATAGGGCAGGTGTATATACGTATATCTTTAAGTCAAGACTATACGCGTACATATATAACTATAAATTTTCATATATAATTGCAGCAGGAAATGAACTTTAAAAAGTCGCACTTTCTAGCGCAGTATACAAAATCATTACGCGCACGCATCATTGCAACTAAACGCAAAGGATATACACTTATATGAATTGCTGATTCGACGCGTACGGCAAAACCTCGTTCGAGCGTATTAACCGGACATTAAACTTAACAGTCAAACATACGTCGAGATTATTTTTACGAATTACCATTCAACGGGTATGCGAGTAGTATAACATTATTGTTATATATATACCTACCGGCTAACAAAAGCACACGAGTAAAAACATGCTTTCTGCATAGAAAGCCTGATATTGTATAAATCAATTATTCATAGAAACATCTTAAAACGCGATTTGTTTCGTCTTTGGATAAGGAAGAGGGGGAGAGCAAAAATATCTCAGGATGCGAAGGAAAATCAAATCCAGCAGGCCGGTAGACTTACGTTACGCGCGCGCGCCTCCACTTTTTGTTATAAATATGCATCATTTTCGCTTCATTTCCCCCGTAAAATATCTCACCATCCCTCTTCCGATCTCTAATGCAAAGCTAAGACAACGCTGTTATTATACACTCGCTATGCGTGTATATATATATGTAAAAAAACGACTTGTCGAGTGAGGAATGCTTCTATCCTCGCTGAACGGAAGAGTTTTTGCAAAAAAAAATACGTACCGTAAAATCGCGTCGTGTTCGAAGATCATTAACTCTCGTAGGGCGCTATACATGGAGAATTCCACGTTTCTCTTGTCTATCTATCCACCCTCGCTATATGTACATAGTAAGCGTGCACGTGCTAATTCGATATAGAAATTAGGATAATGGAGAGCGTTTGGTCACGCCTACGTAACCCCAGAGAGAGAGAGAGAGAGTCTAGTGCTGGTAGTGGTGTGTTTGCCCAGGCAGACGTAAAATCAATGACTGGAAAGGAAAGGTCTCGACGCGGGTTTTCGTTCTTGAATGTGTGTGTGTGTGCGGAACGAGCGTTACTGTGCGCGTCTAGTTAGGGCAGAATGAATGAAGGTTGGCGAGGAGGCGAGGAACGGTAATGTAGCGAGAAGGTTGAAGAGCGAGGGGAAAATTGAGGATGGTGGTGTGCTTCGATGTAAATGCAAAATGGGGGTAGACATATTGTATATATAACAAGATATAAACGTTTTTCTTTTAGTTATTAAAAATTATATGTTTTTTATGTACGCGGTGATGCGTTAATAGCGATGGGAAGATGCTTTATGATATTTATTTTAAGGTTTTATTCGTTTTGAGATGTTGGTTCGTTACATCACAAGATTTATGTGATAAGAGGTATAGAAGGTGATATTTGTATTTTCATCGTGAGGGTTGAAAATTAGAGGCATTTTAATTTGAAAGGTAACATATTCTTATGCGAATAATAAATATATAACAAAGTGATGAAACCTCTGTGAAGAATTATTTAAATGGTAACGATATATAGAATTAAATCTAGGTTCTTTAGAAGAGAAACTTGACAAACTATGTTTTCAGTCGTAGCAATATATAAAATCAATTATTTTTGAAATATTTGATAGCAATTTTATATGATGAAAGTGACTTGAAATCGCCAATCGAAGAAGATCGAATGACATTGCCATATATATGATAAATATATTAGACAGTTCGCACTATACTTTATACTTATATACGAAACACTTTTGCATACATGAAATGAAATAAAACTTAAACTTCTAACAGGCTCGTTAAAAGCGTCGAAACAAGTCTGTAGAAATAATAATAGTTTCAAGAGCGCCCACAAGGTTAAATGAAAAGAGAGAAAATTAATAACAAGTCAGAATAAACGAGCGCCGGTAGTCGAGAGAAAGAGAAAGAGAAAGAGAGAGAGAGAGAGGGATAAAGAGGAAGAACGCAAGAACGAAACGTGGAGCGCCACGCCGAGCAATACCAGTAGACACAAAGAACGCGCTAGCGCAAATCGAATTGCGCACGCGCGCTCGCGCGAACGGTAGAGAAAGAGAGAGAGAGACGAGCGAAGAGCGGGTCGAAAAAAGGGGAGCGAACGAGATATCGAGAGGCGAGCGAGAGGAGAGAAGAAAAGAGGAAAAAGCAAGAAGAGAGACGGATAAACACGCGGAGAGAGAGACAGACAAACACACAGACAGAGAGAAAGACAAAGTGAGAGAAAACGAGATAGCCTCT